>VWZX01002138.1:0-158864 GCA_013399015.1 Galbula dea
AGGTGTGTGGGAGTCCCTCGGGTCTGGGAGGCTGTGTTCCTCACTGTCTCAGAGCACTATTTCAGCTGTAACTTAATCCCAGACCTCCAGAATGAGCACGATTTGTGACCACCTACGTCTTTACCATGCCAATTCTGCAAATGCCTTCACTCCATTTCCTATCCTGAGGACTGAAAAATTCTGCTATGCTTGCAAGACAGAAGACATTGCTGTATAGGAGTCTGTAAGGTATTTTGGGCTGTTGCACTGTGGTTTGGGACTCTTGCAGGCTTTTGGGAGTGCTTCTGTGCAGTCTTGCCTTGGTTTAGGTTGGCTCTGAGACCATTTGAGCCACTTCTTTCCAGCCCCCTGTGGTGCCAGGACGGTTCCACTGCCCCCCCCTCATAGGCTGCCCTTGTCATCGCAGCCCTGCTGTCTTCCTTTCTCTGGTGCCTTCAGGGTGTAGGCTCTTTCCCCACGCTCCTCGCTGTAGTACTGAAAGGACAGAGCCCTGCTCACACCTACCTAACACTGCAGAACCCCACACAGCCCTGCCAAATCCTGCAGACCCCGACACAGCCTCCCAGACCCGAGGGACTCCCTCACACCTTGACAGACCTCTGCAGCTCGACAGACACCCAGAGAGCATTACTGACCCTCCGGCACTGCACTACAGACTGCCTGCTTNTTGGTGCCTTCAGGGTGTAAGCTCTCCCCCCACGCTCCTCGCTGTAGTACTGTAAGAACAGAGCCCTGCTCACAGCTACATAACACTGCAGAACCCCACACAGCCCTGCCAAACCCTGCAGACCCCGACACAGCCTCCCAGACCCGAGGGACTCCCTCACACCTTGACAGACCTCTGCAGCTCGACAGACACCCAGGGAGCTCTACTGACCCTCCGGCACTGCACTACAGACTGCCTGCTTCTTACTGCTATCACAGCTTTCCAACCTGCACTACTGCTGGTTTTCTGTTAGTAGTTTTCTTTCTTCCTCTCGGTTGGTATTGACCTGTAGTGGCAATGAGCACTGTTACTGAAGACGATGTCTCAGGTGAGATGTCTAACTCAGGTCTCGACTGCTCAGCAGTCATTAAACATCTCAGGGAAGATGTTCCAAGAACATGGATGTTATCCTTGTGGTCCTGAACTGATTCCAGCTCATTTAATTAAGTCTTCACAGCTGAAATTTGCTCTGCACTTTTGACCAGTTATGGGATTTTTTTCTCCCCATCTCCTCTAAGCTGTTGAGGAGCCTTGCTCCGAGCTGCTGCATTCCTCACACAAGTCGAAGCAACAATTACAGCTGCTCCCTCAACCAAGATTCTCATATCCATTGTATATTCTGGTTACTTAGCAATTTGAGATTCTGCAAAGTATATCGCTGGCTTGCCCATACAGAAAAGTTTTGCCTCTTTAATCTGGATAATCTAACCAGTACAGAGCATACATGATGCAAAGGCATGTTGTAGTTGCAAAGAACATGACCTTTATCATTCATTTAAGTGACTCACATAATAGGAGAAAACAAAACAAAACAAAGTAATTTGATGTAAAGAATAATATAAAGCAAGCTAAACAACCAGCACACGTTCCCTTATAATGAAAAATTATGAGCATAAAACTGTATATGTATACTCATATAGATGTACAAGTGTATATATGAGTACATGTAGCTCTATAGAATTGTATTGAGGTGTTTTAAACTCACCCCTTTGTGTATCTGGGATGAATGTTCTCTTTCATCAAGCCTTGAAGAACAGTCCAGGGATTTTAAAATCGTATTGTAATTAAATTCATGCCTAACAGTGTGGTGTGGTTTTGATGTAATGACACAAAGAGGGAATAAAATGCCATCTCACTGGGCCAGAATTGGTCTGAAATCGTGGCAGCTCTGTAATGAGAGGCGGGTGATGCCCCCGGCTCCGCCAAGTGGGGACATTTTCTGAGGCGAGTCGACTCACGGAGCCAGCACAGAGCGATTTGTTTGCCCAGCCGAGAGGCGAGGTGGTAGGAGCCCCCTCAAAAAGCGTCGCTGCGTCAGCACCGGCATAAGCATCGGGTCTCGGGGCCCGAGCACCGGCATGAGCACCGGGGCTCGGGGCAACCCGCCCAGGCCTGCAGGCGGCACCACAACCCCACTGCTGCTAACTCCCGCCCCTCGTCATAAATCGCTGCCGAGGGGTGTGGCTGCTGGTGCTGCCGGGGAAAGGCGGCTGTCGGCTCAGCTCCCGCCCCTCTTCCCCCGTCGGCTCCGCCTCCGGAGGCCGGCACGCTGGCTCGCTCCCTGCCTGGGAACATGGCCGAAGTCGGGGAGGACAGCAGCGGGGCGCGGGCTCTGCTGGCGCTGCGCTCGGCGCCCTGCAGCCCCGCCGCGGCGCCCCCTCCCGGGCCGCCGCCCCCGGCCGCGCNGCCCGGCCCTGCAGCTCCCGCCACAGTGAGTGGCCGCCGAGGCGGGCCGGGGGCGCGGGGGCGGCGGCAGTGTGGGGAGGCGGCGACAGGGGCTAGCGGGGGCCTCTCCGGAGGGGAAGGGAGAGCTTGCGGCTTGCGGAGATGGGAGCCCCTCCACCCCGGGGAGGGGACATGAGTCTGGGTGGAGAAGGGCGGGGAGGGGACATGAGTCTGGGTGGAGAAGGGCGGAGAGGGGCCTCCGAAGAAAAATGGGACGATGAGGTGTCCCTGGACCCCACCGAGGAGGCAGTGCGGTGCTTCCCTCGCATAGAGGGCACATGGGTCTGCCAGGAGAAGGGCCCGAGGTGATAGTGAGGGGCCGCTGCTGATGAACGGGACAGCGAGGGATCCCCCCTGTCCGCAGAGGGCCTGAGGGGACGATGAGGGACAGTCTCTGAAGAAGGTGGCCTTGAGGCCCTCCCTTGTCACAGGGAGCCTGAGGGGGTGGTGAAGTGCCCTGTCCCCTCACCCTGGTGGACGAGGAACTCTCTATGCAATGGCAGTTGACCCTTACCTGGTGGAGGGCCTGAGGTGGCAGTGAATAATGTCCACCTGGTAACCAGCCAGTGGATCTGCCTCAACATTGGCAAGGGATGTCCCCACCTTCCTGGACTTGCTCCTGTCCTCAACTGAGAAAGGTCACGATGTTTGTTGAGGCTGGGGCTGCTCCCTTTCAGGGAATCTTGTGGGGAAGTTTGTCAACCCTTCACCTCAGGACGTTTCTCTAGCAGGCAATCCCCCATCATCATTACCTTCCATGCCTGCCTGCCAACAGACTCATGTTCAACTGGTGGCCCTGAAGGGGTTTCAAAAACAAATGCGACAAGAAGGATTCTTGTCGGTGGGCTAAATCTTGCTACATCCAGGGCTTATCTTCCCTGGAAAAGATCTAGTAGAAAAAGTTGGAAAACCACTTTGCATTAGTGCTTAGTTTAGGGTTGGCAAGTTGGTTGTTGGTCCTGATGTCTCTCTGGGGCAACAGAAAAAAGAGAGAGTCACACCAGGTGATTTTGCTCACCAGGACAGCAGGCATCCAAGGTGTCTTCACTTTGTTGAGGAAGGGGAGAGGTCTTTTCTGTGCTGTCAGAGAAGGGATTCTGCTGTATTTTGGAGAAACTCTCTTACAGAAAGAAGAATGTTGATGTTAATCTATTTCTTTCTCTGAAAACATTGTTTCTGGTTGCTGAGCACTGTTTAATGACTGCACAGCTTCACCTCGGGGGCGGCAGTGTGGTAGTGGTGGGTGGTGTAATTCCAGCATGCATCTCTTCAGGTCGTACCAGAGACTCTGTCGAATGCCATCTCTGGCTGAAAACACACTGTAAAAGCAGGAGATTGGTGTTTTATGATGTTCCACTAGGCTTTCTGTTGTTTTTATAAAACATCTGTTTTCATCTGGCCTTTTTTTTTTTTTTGGCTTTGGTACCATTTACCTCCAGCGTCAGGGTCCTGGAGTTATCCCTTTCTCACCAGCCTGTTGTTCAGGAGAGGGTTTTTTAATTACTCATTTCCTCTGCAGGCTGCTTCATTTTGTACTTAGTAATTTAGTTATAACTCCCTAGTTGCTCACTCTCCGAGGCATTTTGGTTTGCAATGTGTTTCATTTTCTAAAAAATATGTCCTTTAGTGTCTGTTTAATTAATCTTGCTTTGTAAAACAAGACCACCCGAAGCCCAAGGCACTTCTGTTGTCAGCCCCTCGGGCTCTGGGTTTGTCAGTGTGAGCTCTCTCCTCCCTGTCATTCTCTTTCTTCACTTGGTTAATCATAAGCATTGTGCTCGAAAAGTCTCTCAAGCAGTGACTTGGTGGTTTATTTCTCTCTGCTTACATTTGCTTGTGACTCCTGGAGTGGGAAAGGCAGTTTTCCTTTTTCATTGCTTTAAAGGGAGGAGTTTAATGTACAGTTGTGAACTCTGCACAATAAGGCATCTTCTTTGCTTGGCTGCTGTTTGAGCTACATAAATAAACGTGATGCTCCTCCCTTTCTGACTTCCAGAGTAGGAAAACGTTTTGCATCAATCTAAAGGAATTTGCCCCCTTGCTTCTAACAGGTAAACAACTCCTTGCCTTCTTCTGGCCAGCCGAGGGTTTGTAACCCAGACCAGGAAAAAAAAAAAAAGAGTCATCCTGTTGAAGCTTGGTATACACAATTTTGTTTGAGAAGCCTATTTGCTTACTTCCAGCCAGCTAACATTGTCAAAAGTAGGGAAAATTGAAGATGGTTGTGCTACATAAACTTCTCAGTACAAACTGCAGGGTTTTTTCTGAATGTTACGGTAACACTACTGCCCTGTTTGATACAGCCACACCTCCTCTGTGTAGGAGCAGAGTGTACAGTGCCTGTTAAATGTCAGGAATTGATGTCCATTCCCATCAGTGATATAGATGGGAAGTCCTTGGGATAATGGGGAGTACTTGCTGGTTATCTTTAAGAACCAACTGTTTGAGTAGTTGTCCCCTTTTCTCTTTTTTTCTCACCTGTGAAGGACAGCAGAAATAAGCAGAGTGCTGTTTCTTTTGCAGTCGCTGCTGCTGTATTACAAGCAAAGGAAGTGCTTGTGCATCATAAGGTCATGAATGGAAGCAGAGGGTTCCAGGAAGGAAAGTGTCTTTCAGATGTAATTGATAATGTTTGCTTAAAAATAAATAAATAAATAAAATCCTGGACTCATAGACTCAGTTTCTGAGGTTTCTTCTGATATCGCTTCTTCTGTATGAAATTTCTCTGTTGTAAGCCCTCTTCTAAGTTTAGAAGTAGTTATTCTTAAAATGTATGGACTATTTTGTGAGGAGGGGTGGGGAAGGGAGGAAAGAGGAAGAGCTGAGAGCTTTCTTGAAGACTGTCCTTCCTAACACAAAAGTTAGAAAGTTGGAACCAAGTTTGAGGACTTCCTCCATCATCGTCACGTCTCTGTATCATCTGCTGTAACCAGAATTTCACTGCTGAGCAGGAGAATCTTATTTTGCAGCAGTGTTATGGAAGATTGTGTCACAGGTGTGATGGCATAACTGTGAAGTGTAATTAAACAATAATGACCAACAAGGAGGCCATTTCCTAGAGGTTAATGACAGTTAGAAACAAAATGGGTGGAAGAGTAGAGGTTGTACAGTACAGCTTAGTCTGTTTAATTAACATCAGTGGCACATTGCAGCATGCATTACACATACAAATCAAGAAGAAACTGTGGAAGTGCTTACATCAAAAGTAAGTGCTCTAAATCAAGTTAAGGATTGATAGAAACCTTTTCTAGCCGTTGTAGTGGAAGCTGGAAATCTGGATAAATATCTAGATTTTTTTCTCTTTAAAATGAGAAACTCAAGACTATCAGCAGGATATGCACTAGGTTTTTAAAACTATTGGTACAAGCAAAAATGTAAAATACAGAAGGAGTCATTAGCTGCAGCACTTTTTCTTGCTGAAAACAGTATTTTTTTCAAATTTACAGTGTAATCAAGTGTTCACAGGATCAGACTGCTGAATTATTAACTTTATCTTCAAAATTGACTCAGTTTTAATAAAGAAGTGACAATAACAAGTTAGAGAGAGTTGCAATAACTAAAATAAGCACTTATTTTATACAGACACAACCCTCCCTGAACTGAAGGAACTGAAACAGTTGAAAGTTAAGCTTGCTAACCTGAATTCTAAGCAGCTATGGGTCAGGTTTTCAAATGCTCCCAAGTACAAAAGTTCTATTGACTAAAAACTGCAAATGTTTGAGCGTGGCCTGATAATAGCACTTGAGCTTTCTGAGCTGGGAGCTCAATAGATGGGAAAATGGTGCTTGTCTGTGAATATTTCATGAGATATTTGCTTATTGCTTCTGTGATCATTTTGTAATTCTGCATTTTTTTTGCAGTAGTTGTCTTAATGGAGCCTGAAGTTTGTGGGTTTCAGTGTAAATGGGTACTTTCAGTACAAGATTTCTAAGTGTAAAAATAAGTTTTTAAAGCTGTATTTGTTGTAACATTGAGGAAATGGAAGAAATAAATGCAGGGGGGTTTTTTATCTTTAATATAAAATACAAGGGAACTAAAGATAGGGATAAATTAAATGAAAATATGGAGTCAAAATAAAAAAATATTGTCTGTAAGCCCCATTATAAATTGAAAACTTGCTATGCCTGTGAAGTTTTATTAAGAGCTTGCTCCTTTGCTTATAATGGGATTTTCCTAGGTACTTAATAAACTTGACAAAAATAAATAGTCCAGTACTCTGAGCACGTATGAAGGTGCTGACCCTGCAGAATTGTATGGGTGCATTAATCTGTGTGTGTTGTGAGTGCACACGTTCACTTCAGCGTTTGGCAGTGAGGGGTCTCTGCACTGGGGCCTTAGTAACCAGGCGGAAAATTGAGAGCTCCATCCAGCTGCCTTTTCATTTCCCTTTCTAAGGGAGATTGTACAGTCTGTTAGCCAGTAACTTGAAGCCCCAAGTTAAAACACTTGAAGTTAAAAAAAGAAGAATGGATATAATCTAGAAAAACAGAGATATCCAGAACATACTGCAGTGTTTTGATGACCTCACTAAGCATTCAGCCTCCATTCTTGTGGTTAGAGTGGTGCCATCATGGTGTGTATGAGCGTGAGTATCCTTACATCTCGCAGAGAACTGCACGCCTTATGTACACATACTAAGGAAATGCTCTGACCACATAACCACGACTACAGAGCTGGTTGTTTCTGAAATGCTGCATGTATATATTGACTCTCATAACTCCTGGTGCAGTTTTGCTTCTTAAATATTGCATAATCCCCATTTGCAGCCATTTTTTTCTTTGAAATGCCTTGTTTGCTTTGCTACACTTTGTGAATGCTGGTTTTGCTTTTGCCGAAAACTCTTTAAAGATTCACTTAGTGCTTTGTCTTATACTTTTCATGCTCCAATTTGATTTCAAAGGCTGTCTTTGAGAATAGTGTTTTGTTGCACAGCAAGATGGTGATCAAGGATTACGTGATTTTAATTATGGAGTTTGTGTCAAGTAATTTTTGGCTAAGTAGCTCAATTTGTCATGGGGTGTATTAAACATTTAAGGCAAGTTTCTCTCATTATGTGAAACTACTGCTCAATTTGTTGATTCAAAAATAGCTGTGCTGTTAGTCACATTATGAATATAAACTAAGGCTATGCAAAACACAATGTGTATTCTCTTATGAATTCTTTTAAACCAGGCTTGCTTCAGTTTAGCTGATGTGTTGATAATGAAAATATTAATCTAACCAGGATATGCCACATGTGTCTTAAACATTCTTGTGTGGAGTCTTAGCTATAAAGGCTTAAATATAGGTTCAAGTTATGCTCATGTAACTTCTTTGTGTTAACAAACTCTCAATCATGATAGGTGCTTAGCTGACTGGGATTCTCCCAGTTAGTAGTTATGTTTTCCTATAAATCTAGGGAGTCAATGAGCATGAGAGTCTTTCCTTTTATGAAAACAGGAATGAAAGTGATGAAATCTGTAGTAATTTATACCTTAGTTATTTTGGTGCCCGTTGTGTGAGCACCCTCACTTCACAGTGTTTGTTTTGACTTCTGGTAACAAATCAAAACAAAAGGCTTTTTTTCTCCCCCCCTCAAGAAAACAAGACACTCAGTCTTGCACTGAATAACCGAAAGCATAAATGACAACCAGATTCACATGATTGTTTTGTTTGTAAGCAGGCTCTTAGTAACTGTGCTCCGATAGCCATTTGGCGTCAGAGGCGTTCTGGGGGATGCCAAATTCTCTTGCTCAGTGTTGCAGTTTCCTGGAGGAGTAGATGTGGCAACAGGATGTTGGTAAAGAACAGGAAACTACTTGAATTTGCTTCTTATGCCATACAAATGTCCTATTTCTGATCCTTGTGTAGTAATTAGTGTCTGCTATTGGCCAGGGTTTTTGCAGCAGTTGCAGAGTGTGGAGCTTCAGCTGTGTGCTTTGGGGGGGGAGCTGCACTGTTACTGTGGGTAACAAAGGGCACACAGACTGGTTAAATCACTGTTTGAGATTTGACAGTTGGCTCCAGCTGGCTTTCTCATTCAGGATGGATTTCTACTAGCACTCAGCTCCGTATCAGTTCTTCTGACATGTGCTAATTTACTCGGAGCTCCTTCTAGTGCTACTAAGTGTCTGAGCAGGCAGCGTCTGGATGTTCTGCTGTCAGAGCCAGGGGGCACAGCAACCAGAAATGCTGAACAGACCCAGCTTCACCTTCCTGCTGGTTAGATGTGGATGAGCCAGCTTTCCTTTCCCAATCCAAATGAAAATGGGATTTTAAAAAAGGAAAATCATGTGCTTTTGAGCTGGCAGTGTTAACAAAAAGGAAGATGAATTATCTTACTTGCTTTTAGCACAGATTCTTTCCTTAATAGCACAGATGCCTCTCTGACATGTAGCTGTACCTGACACCAGCTTTGGTTTGTGTCTTTGGTTCAGTGTCCACGCATCTAGGAGTTTTCTGAGGTTGCAGACTCAATGCCAGGATATCCACTTCAGTACTCCTACTTTAAAGGAAGAAAAGTATGAAAATGTGGAGCATAGTCCATAGTGGCGAAGGGTTTCACTGTCTTACGAACACATATGCCTAGGACAGATGGCAAATGCCTAAGAAGTCGACTGAGCTTGTGCTGTGCTTTCTGGCTGGTAAACTTGGGTAGCTTTTAAGTGTTGGGTTATGCATCTGAAGTGGCTGGTGGGCCCAGATGTAAAAGACTGTAAGACTCACACCAAGAAGCATGGGGAGCCAGAGGGTCTGGGTGTCATTTTTGTAGTGAATTTTTTTTCGGACAAATCTGTAAGATGAAATTGAAGCATTTTTTTATCTCTTGAATGTGGGCTGTGAAAAAACATCTTAAAGTGCTTCCAGACTTGGTTAATCAACTAATTGTGAGTACCAATTACTGTGTGGCCTTTAATACATTCACTTCAGCCAATAATTCAGTATTAATCACTGAATAGCTTTTTCAAGTATTTGTAAGTCTCCCTGTTTCAGTTGGCTGCAGACTCTTTATAAAAGCAGATTGAGATGCTTGTAGAACAGATGAACCTCTTACTTGGGCAAATATGAGTGAAAATTTCTATCCAATAGTATATCTTTGTTTTCAGAGCAAAGATACAGTTTTACTGATGTCTGTGCACTCTTGTTCACAATGGTTTTTGCAACTAATTCACATCTTCAGTTTCTTCAAAGCAGCTCAATAAAATGCATGTGTGCATTCCTTCTGCATGGCAATTAATTTTTATGAAATACATATTTTATTGGACAGTAAAACATTTAAGGCTCTTAATGGCCTAATTAATGCCCTGTATCCACTTCTGTCTTGTGTATTTTGCTCTTTGTTATCCTGCTGCTCCTTTTTCATGTCCTCGTGCATTTTTTATCATAAAAATTTCAAGCAGTCTTGAGGGAGCAGTCTGTTAGAAGCCTGTTCTTTGAATATTCAGCAACTTTAAGTAAGATTTGATTGATAGTCCCTTCCCTCCCTACCCAATCTATTTTTAGTCCTTTAAAAGGGAGTTTAATTTCTTGGCTTGTCGCTTGTTATGTATGCATGATTTACTTTGGTGCTTTTCCTCCCTCCTTTAGATGTACCAGCTATGTAATTTTCATGTTGTTTGAGGACATTTTGACAGTTTGGGAGACATAGTGTAGAAACTAATTGGGAGCTCTGCCTTAGCTGAGGGAGCAAAGAGGGGCAGTCTTTGGCTCTGTAAATATATACTGTGTGATTAGGATAGGAGGGTAAGTGGAAGAAAAAGCTTCAAGTACATTGTTACCAGTCATTATCCTGTTTCAAGAATCTTCTAGTACAAGAGGTTATTTTCAGGTACCAGTACAATCTACTCCATCCTTTAGAACAGAATGAGGAGCCAAAAAAACTTTGAAGAGGTGGTCTAAGCACTGTGAAAAAGAACATCCCTCCACTTTTCTTTGCAATATAACATTACAGCTGTACCCCTTTTTTCTGCTTTGTGCCACTTTAAAGAGAGCCTTGGGAAGCCTTCCCACACAAACTGTTTTAATCTTCTATCTCCCTTAAGGCCACAAACAGAAGCCACCAACATTTTGACTAAGCAGGACTGGACTCCCTGCAGAGCCAGTTTGTGCACTTGCTAAAGGAATTGGTCTTGAGCAACTTAAGGCCTTTCCTCTCTCGAGGGCATAAGAACTACAGACTCTTAAACACTCAGAATCTTGATTGTGTGGGAGGAGAAAAGGACTAGACACAGAAGGCAAATTTGGTTTCCACTTGATGGGTAGACCAAAACTGTTTATGCCTTCCATAGTCAGTTTGAGGTGTAGCCTAAACTAGTAAGGGTAGGCTCTTGGTGTGGGAGATGTGCCAACTGCTATTTATTTATTGATTTTTGTTTTGTTTTGTTTTTAATTGTTTCATGGCTTGCATAATGTGGTGTACCTTGGATTGGCTGCCTGCCCACCATGTGTAAAGGGGTGTTGACTGTCAACAAGCCTGGCAATTGGGTGGCTTTACCTCCTTCTGTCTTGTCCATTCAGCTATATAGTTCTGTCTTTTTGTACCATGTCTCCCTCAACTGCTGTCTAATGAGACAAGCCATAATGAAGCTGTTATAGCACTGGGAAGACCTGCAGAGGCAGGCTCATGCTTTGCTGCTAATGTCTGTCTTTACAGAATCTTAAGGCAAGGGCTGAAATTTTCCTCAAGCATAGGAATTGTCTCCTAAGAGTTTCCTAATGTGTAGAGGTTCAAAAAAAGTGTTGCTAGCATTTTCTGTGTTGTGTAAACAAAGCATATGCAAACCAGCTGTTAGAAATAGGCACAATCAAGTAGTTTAGACTTGCACATGATCTGTTTACAGTTGAGCATCCCAGGTCAGCACTTCACTGCAAACAGAGCCACAAAATGAACTTGGGAAACAAAATTCTTTTGAGGGACATTGATTCTGAATCTGAGGTTTCTTGGTGATGAGTAGGTCCTCTCCTCCAAGTGCTTCATGGTTTCTTCTCAGTTTTGTCCTGCTTTGCACTCCAGCGGATAGTATTGCAAGCATGAGAAACATTATTAAAAGAAAACCTGTAGCAGAGAAGGGCTAGAATCCTGGTCCTCAAAAAGCTGCTAGTGCAAACTGCAAAGTTTTTATGACACTTCCAGATAAGATATGTCTGTTAAAAATGTTTCCCTAATTCTGTATACTATACTGAAGCAAAGGAAGGGGAGGTAACAGTAGCATGGCAAGTTAACTATCTAAAATTTCCTGATTTATAAATAATGAAACCACTATAGCAGCAGCTTACATATGTGCTGTTGTTTTGCAAAAGTCATTGTTACTTTAGCTGGTGAAGCTCCTTTCACAGGAGGAACCACTCAGCACAGCTGTATATACTGGCAGGATTTAAAATACTTTAATAATCTTGGGATTCTTTTACACTGTTTGCAGTCTTAGCCATGTTCTGCTAGGTGGTCTCTTACAAGCCAGCCCAGTACATCTTTGGAATCCCAGTAAAATTATTTTCTTTTCCTCTTCTTTAGTAGGAAAGAAGGTTGTGCCTGGGATTCAATTCTAACCTTCATTTTCAGTGTCAGCATTTTAGAGTCTGCAGGTGGATATCACTTCACAGACATGTGTGAGAGATGCTCTATGTTACCCCAAACGTTTATTTGGCTTTGAGTCCAGAAGATGTCAGCTATTAAAACATTTAAATTACCCTCAGAGCTGCTTTTAAAACAGTAATCCTGACTTCCTCTGCTGGGTATTGAATGGATTGTGAAATGTCTTTGGAGAGGGTGGAATGGACTTGAGTGAACATTCTGCAGAGTCTGACTCCATATGGATCGTTTTTGGAATGTACATAAATAGGACATTAGCTTTTTCAAATCACTTTCTAAATGAACTGAACCAGCCTCAAAGGAAAATACATCATAGTCATGCTCTGTGTGTTAGAGCCCTCTTGGAGAGTCTGAATGAATTCAAAGGTTAGCAACATCCCACACATGAGCTTTTTCTGGTGTGTGGATGTATGTGGGAATTAGGATCTGTTCCTGAGCTGTGTAGAAGTTTTGTTCTGCACAGCCTTTGCTAATGTGTTTACAGGTGGTTCCTTAGATTTGGAAGGGGAGTTCTTCTAGATAGCTGGTGAGACTTTTGTACTGGCTCTTTGAAAGCAAACCCTATGCTGGTGAATGGCTCATTAGAAGAAAGTTGATGGCATTGCAAATGAGACTGACATGAGAGTTAAACTGCTGTAGTGTAACCAACAAAGATGCTGAAACAAGTCCTTCTCTTTGGTGGCCGTTAGATTTTATGACCTGATCTTTGCAAATGGTTAGTTTCTCTTCCAGAGTACAAGAATTTCCCAAGGGTATGAATACTTGTAGTAATAAAAGAAGATTCTTCCCAAGAAGATGGGAGGTAGGATGGAAGCTGGGATAGAATTGCTTGTTGCCTGTGGCAGCAGTGGCTAGATTTCTGTGCTGAAGGGGGCAGAGTCTGCTGCTAGCTGGAAATTCCCCATCAGCTGAGCAAAGCATTGAGTTAGGTGTGGAAATGAATAACCAGTGCTACTCTACCAGTTGTAGAGGCCAACTGTGGCACTGCAGTTAGTTCCATGCTGTCACTACCTATTTAATTCTTGCTATACTTCTTAATTTCTTACTGAAAACAGAACTCTTTGTAGAAGCTGTTATAGGGAAGTTCCCCAGAGTGTGGGTGCAGGTGGGGTTTTTTGGCACTGAGCTAGGTGTTAATTGTGGTTTGTGATTGAGGGAGAAACATACTTGAATGTTTCTGCCAAGATGGGCAAAGAAGGAAAATAGTTAGTATTGACCTTTTCATTTTGACCAAGAGCAGTGTGAGCAGCAGAGGCTTGGAAAGCCTCTCAGAAGGGCTCTTGAATTTCACAGAAGCAGGGAAGGAGTGAGACATGCTAGTGGTGGCCATGC
Organism: Galbula dea; assembly: GCA_013399015.1. NCBI lineage: Eukaryota > Metazoa > Chordata > Aves > Piciformes > Galbulidae > Galbula > Galbula dea. The sequence continues at coordinate 13,332 of VWZX01002138.1, forward strand.
TCTGCTGAGTCACTTCTTGTGGTCTCTGCTGTGGTAGAATGGTAGCCAGACTTAGGCTCTTATTTTAAGGTTTGTCTTGGAGGGGTGGAAAAAAATCAAGCATGTCATGAATAGGGACCAGGCAGCCTTTTCTGGTACAGAAACACTGTGGGCAGCTCTGTGTTACAGAGCTGGTGTTGGCAATTTGTGACCTCTCTGGAAGACAAACTGAATGTCTCCCTACTTACTGCCTGGTGCTGCCAGAATAGCCATGGTCCGGGAGTCCTGTGTCATCCCTGGGGCTGAGCACTGTGGTTTGGCATGCTCCCCTAAGATAAGTGGGATGTAAAGTCCTACAGGAAGGTGAGATGCTTTGTGCCTCTGAGCCTTTGGCAGAGGCCAAGCAAAACTTACTCCTGATCCAAGACTGTATGCAGTGCCTGCCATTTCAGTCTTACAGTGCAGAGTTTGCTACTGCCTCATGAAGGATAGGTGGAGGACAAGGGTGGTGACAGCAGAATATTGAAGTATCTCCTGCTTTGTTTCATACAAGTTGCCTTTCATTGTGTGCTTGAATTAACTTAGTGGGACAGCAAGCTAGCATGGGAGGAGATGGAATAACCTTGCTTGTCACTTTGATATGTATTGTATTTTTTTAATATCATAAAACTTTGGCTGCTGTCAGGAGCACACTTGAATATTTATCTCCACAGAGTGCTTTTTTTTTCTTTTTGAGCTTCTCTTCTACTCCATAGTTTGCCAATTTGATCTGTACTTTAGCTCTATTTAATGGATGTTTTCTGGTGGGGTTGGGATTTTGTTTTGATTTGGCTTTTTTCCCTTTGAAACATTACATTGGGATCTAAAATGGAACTGTTTTAAACCCAAACAATGGGATATGGTATGTATTTTTTTGCCAGTGTTGTCAGAGAGGCAACCCTATAAAAGTCATTCACATAAAATGAAATGTCTCCTTCAGATATTGCTCAAACTTAACTAAGTGCCATGATGATGAAGAGTCCTCCAGGGCCTTGTTGAGAAGCTGGCTTGAGGCACATCTTTGCTTTCTGTCAAAGCAGGAGTGACAGGTGTGGTGTTGATTCTTCTAAGATGGACACTGGCTTAACAGGACTGAAACCCCCACTTTCCTGTAGCCCATTTTACAGAGGTCTGGAGAGGTCAGTGGTGACTAGGTGGTGTGCAGAAGTATTTGAACTAGCTTTGTAAGAGCTACTTCTGTCACTCAGTCCAAACAGCTACCCATCCCCATGATGAATGCGGGTTAGATCCCATGAGAGGTTCTGGATGTCCTAAATGTACATTTATCATGTAAGTGGGGTGGGCTGCACTTGTGGAGAGAGACAACTGACCCTGCCCCGTGTGGATTTTTGTGGTGGTAGGATATGCAGTAAGCAGGAGGAGAGGAGGTTATTTTCCCTTGATTAGTGACACAGAAGGGAATTAAGATGACTGCATTGTAAACAGCAGTGGGGTGAGATCAATGAGGGTAGTTTATTTCCATCTATCTAAGTGGCTGTTTAATTAGCAATTTAATTTTTTTCCTCATTTGTTTTTAAGAGAACCAAGAATGTTAATGCATTTAGTCCTTGAAATCCTTCTGTGGTCTCAGTTCTGGATACTTTAATGAAGCATGGTGGTTGTTTTAAATGAACACCAGGTGCCTCTGTTCTGCTCCTTAGCAGTTCCTTGTTTGTCTGCTCTCTTGTTACATGGTGCAGCAGCAAGTGGCAAGTGATTCTCGGAACTGGACTCTCAGCTTTGTTTCTATTCTGGAGAATGTTCAAAACTGTTTATGATTAAACATTGCTCAAACAGCCAGGTTCAGATTTATTGACATAAAGGAGGCTGGGAGGAGGGAGTGGCTGGCTGGTCATCTGTGTCCACTTCCAGGTATAGTGATGTTGTTGGAGTCATACACGTGTCTGTGCAACAGCTGTGGTGTGTCAGGCTGCTGCTCAGAAGCAGGGTGGCAAGGGACTGATAGCTGTCAGCAGTCTTGTTTCCTTTGTATGGTACAGGAAAAGCTCAAGAAAAGGAGTGTGTGTAGGTGATGCACTCCTTCCTCTGGAGCTCTATTCTGAAAACACCCCACAGCTCTTGACCAGGAGACTGCTGTGTTTTTTCTCTCTGTGGAAGAGGCTTGCATACCACTGGGGAGTGAGATCAGGCTTTGAAACATCCTCATAGTTATGACCTAAATGAGTTTTAAGCAGGGATCTTGTTAAAGACATTCACCCCTTACAAGTCAATGAGGTCATATGGAAGGCCAGGAGGTTCCAAATGGAAGGCTGGAAGGTGAACACTAATTAGGAAAATGAATTCAAGTGAAAATACATAAATATCAGAGTTAGAAAGAGGGCATGTTATAAAAAGAAAACCCCCATCCTTTCTGAAGCTAAAACAATTTGTTTCCTGGCCCTTAGGTACACACAACCTTGAGGTGTTAAATGGCTGTTTAGCTTTTGAGGGAGTCTGTATGTAGTGTGTTGAGGTTTATTTTAGCCTCACAGATATTGGTAATTTTCAGACTTAAGAAAAACAAATGCAATGCTGACAATATACTAAAAAACATGTAAGAGACTGATCAGCCTAAGATGGAAAGGGATTTTTGCAGTTACAAGACTTGATTATGAAAGTGACATACACACACACACACACACACACACGTGTTGTAGAAAATTTGCATTTTTCTCTGAAGATCAAATAATTGCTTGGTGATGAAATAGTTAAGATAGGATCTAGGCCTCTCTGGGTTAGAATAACTGATTGGAGCAGGAGTGGTACACAGCCTGTTGTGTTATGTAGTCTCTTAACTACTGTTATTTTTATGTACACAACCACACACACACCAGCATAAGATAATAGGCTTGCTGTGTGTTACAGATGATATCAGGCGCCTGCAGTGCTGATAACAAAACTTTCTGGTGCTGGCAGCCAGCCTCATTTAATAAAAGCATGGTCTGCTTCTGGTGCCAGCTCACTTCTGTGTCAAACTTTCATGTCAAGTTTTTGATGTCAGGCCACTCACTTGGATGCTTAACCCCTCCCTATTCCCAAGCTTCAAAATGAACAGCAGCTATATGGTTAGTTTTGGACTTTAAGGACAGCTCACTGTATGTTCTCCCCAGGTGGATAACAAGCTGGCTGTTGGCATCCCTGGGAACAGAACTGCAAGGTTTCCCTCCACTATTGTTACTCTGAGGGGGATGATAAATGAGATAGACTTTAAATGATGGGCAGAGTGGTGGTGGGTTAAGATGTGGCTTACCATATGACACAAAAAAGCTCACTGTGTATTAACAGTTTGCTCAGAGATGTGAAGTTGTTTATAGCAAGGACTACACAGGGGAACAGCTTCTGTACTGGTGTGGTAGAAGTGGGGCCAGAATTCACCTTTGGGAGACTTTAGCAAAAAAAAACCCAAAAAGCAATCAAAGGAAAACCACAACCAATATTGAATAAAAGATAGATGTTGCTGATGCTACAGATTAACTTCTATTGATGTAAAATTGCATCTGGTTTTGGTGGGTGTAGGTGAGACCTTCAAGGCTCAGATATCTCACACGTTGGCACGCTCCAGTTAGAGCTTGTGATGCTTCATGCTGGCTGTGCTCCATGTAATCTGCCCTACATGCTGCTGAACTGTGGCTTGCTAGTTTTTGAAGGAATAGGAGCACTCAGGAGGGGAAGACTAATTTGTCTTCTTACAGCAAGCCCTATGCCCAGCACTCCTGGTTTGGAGTGAATGGCATATTTTGAAGCTGACTCCAGTGTTTGAAATGTGAAGTTAAGTGAGGTGCAATTGTAGCATCACCTCTTCGTTTCTCTATGCCTAGTTGGGTGGGCACCAAGTAACTTCCATGTTGTCTTGTCCTGAGTATTTAAAACATTATCTTTGTGGTGGCCTTTAACAAGGTCCCTGATCAAAGTACCAAAATCATGCCTTGATGGTATTTGGTATAAAAACCTGTTAATGATATTATTTCTCTTACACCAAGACTTGGTGTTTGAGGTCATTTCGCATAGTTATAATCTGTCTGGAAATAATGGTCAGGGGTTTTCTGGATTAATTTTAATGTAAGTGTTTGTAGTTGGGGTTTTCTGTGTTTTCAATAGAGAACTGAATTAATCCCTGGTCAGGTGTGGATTGACCAGTGTTCCACTGAGTTTGTAACTAAAGATGGTATTCCAAGAATATCCTTCAGCTGTTTTTCTGCAGGCATTATAGTGGATGAAAAGACACTACTGGCTGGCTTACAGTGGTTTCTGCTGGAAAAGTTTCTGAGAGGTCACTTTTGAAACTGCACATTTCTGACCCTCTGCATTCTGATAGCTTTATGGAGGAGACTGGAGCAGTTTCTGGTAGGGTTTTTTTGCCATTGGACTGAGCAGGATTAAGTCCCATCCTGCAAAGCTGGGTATAGTAGCACCAGGAGAAGATCTGTCTGTAATGAGAATTTCCTTGGCAGGTTGGTGACTTCAGAGGGAACCTTCTTCTATTCCTGCTGGCTCTGTTAGCTGATGGAAACACCTTTCTGAGCAGTTTCAGTCATTTCTTTCCTGTCCTTCTATGAGATGTTATTTGTGAATTTATTCCTTGACCTTGCTGTGTGGGATTTCATTACACAACTACAGTATCTTATGTGGTTTTTTCCATTCAGGCACTGTGCTTTACTTCTTAAAGGGGAGAATCAGGAAATAAAGCTGTGCTTGATGTATCAAAGACTTTTTGAAGAGTAAAATCAGAACATTATAAAGGATGTAAGGGATGTAAAAATAAAGATAGAGCTCTTGATTCTTCACTACAGATTCTCCAGTGTGAAGCAGCCTCGAATGTTCACTTGAATGAGCAGTTAACTGTTTCTGTCAGTGGTGTTTGGTTGGTTTATCAGTTTGCTCTGTGACAAATTAAAAGGTTTGCTGGTAAGAAATTGTAGGGAAGATGCATAGAATAAGATGGCTGTTGAAGTTTCACAGCATGGTATGATAGTGCAAACTGTTCTGAAGGTTTTGCTTTTAACATCTATTTGTTAGGGCCTAAAAAAAACCAAAGTGCTTGTCTGTGCACTTCTAAAGAAGGTACATATAAACCAAATGGGAATCTTTGTTCTTTGGGTTGGGCTTCAGGTGTCCCTTTTACTTTTTAGCCTTCTGATCAGCCTAGGGGGGTTGACATTCTTCCCCATCCACCACCTCCTTGGCTTAGTTTCACTCACAGCCTTTTCCTGGGATGAGCAGTGGCTGAGACCTTTCTGTTGTTCAGCCCTTTGAGGTGGATGTCTGCTGAGACTGGAGGGACTGGAGAAACAAAAACATTTTTTGTGTATGCCTGTGTGTGCATGATGCTGGCAGGGAGAGGAATAGCAGAGTTTGCCCAAATTTTCCTGTGAATATTGCTCTCTCCAAAAGAGTTTACTAAAATACCTATTTGAAAACCTGCTTGTGTGTGGAAGTGTTTCTCAATGTGTCAGAACCTTGATGAAATGGCATAAAGGGAAGCACTGTGCAACTGAGCTCAATAGAAACATTCATTCCAGCTAATTTACTTGGTGCTTTTAAGAGACACAGCTATTCATAAATTGTGGTTTTGCCTGATGCTGCTGGTAGTATTTGTTTTAAATAGATACACTTGCCTGCACACGCTCTCTACCCATCTGAAATCTTGTCAGGCTGTGTTGGAAGCCTCCTTTGAAACACAGTAATCCAGTGTTAGGCAAATCCCGGTGTAACCTGTGGTGCCTTCTCATTAAGGGGAAAAATCCTGTACTCTATATGGTTCCACCTAAACAGTAGCAAGGAGCTTAAGGAAAAGATCTTGTCTGTGACAGAGAAATGGTAATTTTAACTTTTTCAGGAGCTTTGTCTATGTTCAGCTATCTTCCTGCACTTGCTTTTCTCAAGGGCAATGGATGAATAAACTCCGGGAGCACAAAGGTCCTAAACTACTCCTTTGCAGCATGTAGAGCCTGCATATCCCATCCAAGACAACCACAAACCCACTCCTGCCCCTGCAGATGAGATCTGCCAGTTACTATGGCAGAATTGCCAGGGGTACAGGGCCACAGGAAGCACTTGTTGGAATGCAGAAAACATTTTTCATCTTTGTTTGGTCCTCTTGCATACAGCTGAGTGAATTTGGGTTTGAAATAATTGAGCTGAATCAGGAAACAAAAGTGCCTTCTCTGTTTTGGGAACTCTTCAGAATGTCCAGCCTTACAGTGCAGGCATAGTGGCTAATGAGATTTACCTGACAGAAGACCAGAGCTTTTCTCAAAAGGAATGAACTGCATTTCCTTGTTTGGAAAGGAGAAGGCAGCGTTGGGATCATGTGGTGCTTAAATCTGAGTCTGTGGTTACATCCTCAGTTTTGTTGTAATCAGTTACAAATCTGCAACATTGTTACTAGCATGGCACCTCCTCCTTTCCTTCCTCCCCTCGATACTTGGCCTTTCCACCTCCTCTGTGTTTGTTTTTGTGTTGCCTTGTGGAAGGCAAGATAAGGGATCTGATCTACCTGATAATTTACTTCCAACAGAGAAGGAAACTTATTTCAGCTACCTGGCTTCACTGGCTGTGCAGTGATTTGGATGATTCTGTTGGCATGAGGGTGACATTGAAAAGAAACGACTGAGGGGAAGGAATGGTGGTGAGGGTCCAGGAGATTCCTCTTACAGCAGAGAAGTGGATTTAGGTTCCATTAAAGTAAATCTTTGAGATTGAATTATCTCTTTAGGGAGACAATTTAAGATTAAGGCAGAGGAAACCTTTGAGCCATCCACATGAGCCACAAAATTTTACTCAGTTGTCCAGTTACTCATCCCAGTGACTCCAGGATGACCATGGAAAGAGAAGCATTTCTTGTGATTTTTAACTGTGAGGTTAGAAACCAGCCCTCCTCATCTAAACTCATGTTGTGTCTTACAGAATAATTATGACCAAGCACTTCAAAGGGTCAATCTGTCTGTTCAGCAGTGATGGGGATCTCTCCACTGCTTTATTTGCAGATCATCTCAGTCCTTTCTAAATCTAGTTTTCCTTTAGTTATGTTAAAAAGAAAGCCAAAACTAACCGTGGCTTTTACAGCTTTTCCTCAAACTGAGCAGTGGATAACACCAGAGGTATTTTTGCAGGTAGCTTTGCAGTCTCCTTGTCCTGCTGCTGTCTGGCAACATTCCTGTCTTCTCTTCAGGCTGAGCTGATTCATTATAGGAGGGACAAATGTGGATTCTGGACTTCACCATTTACTTGCAGACCCTTTGCTTATCTCTTCATGATTGCAACAAAGGATTTTCCTGACCATCATGTTACAGATATTTCTTTGCTATGTGTTTGATAAAGGACTTGGTGTGTGGGCCTTCAATAGGATTTCTGTATTCAATCTGGTCAGGTCATTGAAAGGGAAATAGCAAATGCTGAAAACTTATTCCTTTAAGGCTGCAGTAACCTCCAAAATGAACCAAGCACTCTTAAAAACCTGGTTATACTGCCTGTGTCCCTAGCCTAAAGAAATGTGTAAAGAAAAGAATGATAATGACTCTTAAATTGCCATGGTTATAGATACATGCTTGTTTTGTAATGTGTATTTAGACTTAAGAGAATAAAATGTATTTGTCTTCGTTCCTCCAGAATGCTTTCTGTAGTCTCAGTGCAATTAACTTTTCATTTGGAATGCAGATAGCACTAGCCAAGTGGATGATATAACTGGTTTCTTGTTGGTATTTCTTACAAAGTGTTATTTAGGGGGGAGAAAAATTCTAGGGTAGGGAGTGGAACAGGAACTGTTGGCTGATTTTTATTATTATTTTATTATAAAGGAGGGGTGTATAGTACCTAATCTCCCGTGACAGCTCAGACAGCTTTCAGAGCTGCTCTTAGCATTTTATGACATTCATTCAAACTAATATTCATTTTAATTCACTTGTGATTGAAAGGTGGTTTTGTTACTCATGTTTTCGCCCACCTTGCTGCTTCAGACAGCTGTGGTTCCAGCAAAACAATCATTTTGAACACAATACTTACAATCATGTTTCCTATCAGGGTGTAAGGGTCTAGTTTATTTTTGTGAAGATGGAGAAAATTGGTGATTTTGGTAACTGAAGTGGATAATGCAGTGAGGCTTGCTGCAGAGAAGCTGGAGTTTGGAGGAGCATTGCTCTCCCTGGGCAGAGTGCAGCACCACAAGGCAACAAATCCTGATCAGTAAATGTTCCCAGCTCAGCTGTTTTGCAGTGGTCACAGCAATTATCAGAGCCTTGTTTTTGAAGAAATGTGCATCTGAGGTAGTTGTTCTTGTCTGGGTTTGCTTATCTCTCTGTGGGCAGACCTTCAGGGCTTAGATACATGCTTAGCTAAGTGAAGCAAACTCTTAGATTTTTCTAACCAAATTTAGTATGGGCTTGGGTACACTGCTGCCTAAACTTTCCCAGTGAGTCTTTTACATTGTCCAAGGCACTTTCTTTTAGACTGCTTCAAAGTATCATGGGACTGGGGAGCGGATTCATGACTTAATGGGAGCTTGATTTTCATAGGTATAAGCATGTGGTTTTTCTCTTAGCTGAAGCAAATTAGTCACAGGAGGTGATTGCAGCACTTCTGTGTAACAGCTACTCCATACAGCCTGCACATGGATTGGGGCCTGAAATTTGGCTGTTTATCCTACACGTTGACTGGAAGGGTGAGAAGTATCCACCTTGCCCTCTGGTGAAATCACATCAGGTGCCTTGAAATACCTGGTCATGGTAATAGCCTGACAAAGATGACTGAGGAAATTCTCACTTGTGCTGAGAAACTCAACATATTTTTGGAACTTTGTGCATGGGAACAATACTGCATTCTTCTGAGTGAACTGTATGTAATTGACACAAAACATATTGGCTTCTGAGAAGGTAAAGGGGACAGAGAGAAGTTGCTGTCTGGGACTTGTTTGGGATCTTTTTCACAAGGGTTTTGTGGGCATCCTTGGCCAAATTTTAGGTAGTAATGACATAGTTCTGCTTCATTATGAAGTGTGCTGGTGTAATTAGTTCTGGCTGCTCCCCTTTGAATCCAAGGTGTTTACTGATTGTAGAGATAACTGCCTCATCCTTAACAGTTGGGCTACTGTCCCCTCACACAATAGAATCACAGAATCAAGATGGAGATGAAGTCCAACCATTAACCCAACACTGCCTGGTCACCGTTAAACCGTGTCCCTCAGCATCAAATCCTTTAAATCCCCTCAGAGATGACTCCACCACTGTCCTGGGCAGCCTATTCCAATGCTTTACCACTCTTTCAGTGAATAAGCCTCCTCTGATGCAACTTGAGGCCATTTCCTCTTGTCCTATTGCTAGTCACCTGGGAAAACAGACCAACCTCCACCTCGCTAAAACTTTCTTTCAGGGAGCTGTAGAGGGTGAGGTCTCCCCTGAGCCTCTTTTTCTCCAGGCTAAACAGCCCTAGTTCCCTCAGCCACTCCTCATTAGACTTGTGCACTAGACCCTTCACCATCTTCGATGCCATTCTTTGGGCACACTTCAGCACCTCAGTGTCTTTCTTGTAGTGAGGGGCCCAAAACTGAACCCAGGATTTGAGGTGTGGCCTCCCCAGTGCTGAATACAGGGGGGACATTCACTTCCCTAGTGCTGCTGGCCATACTATTGCTGATACAAAGAGTGGCAGAGAGAGAGAGAGAGATTTTGATACTAAGAGTCAGTGAGGTGGTACCAGAAGAAGTGGAAGCTGCGGCAGAGGAAGACAATCATCCTTAACTAGAATGAAACTGGGGTCTGTCTTAGTGTTCTGATTCAAATGGTAAAAAGTGCTATTTTTAACAAAGCACTTCCTCCAGTGTTTCTCACCTGACCTGCAGCTCAGCACTGTTTGTAACACAGATGGTGCATTTATACCTGCAACATTCAGGAATAATAGGATTTCATCAATTATGGCAAGATAAAGGAGACAAAGATGGTACCAACTTGCTGATGACAATGCATGTGTAACAGTCTTCCAACTTTTCTGGTTATTCCCTTTTGCATAATAAACTGGAATGGTGTTTATAGATAGCATAACATATGATATTATAATGTTTATATATAGCACACAAATATCACTCCAAGTTTTATATATACACTTTTGTATATATGGTTTTTATATGTCTCACCGTGGCTTTTTCATTGTCTTCTCCATTTTGTCACTTTGCTTTTCCTCAGTGTAAATGCAAAACCACGCATTCAGCACAGTTTCCTGTCTCCTTTTAAAAGCTTGGAATAGCCTTTTCTTGCTCAGATGCAGCAGATCCTAGCAGAATTCATTTGGTGTTGAACAGCAGTCAGGGTGCTCTAACAAAGAAAAGAAACCGGTAATAGCTTCTATTGAACCTGGTACTTACTGTCTTGGCAAATGGGTCTGTGAATTAAAGGTGCTTTTGGGAGGGGGAGAATGTCTGTCTGCTTTTTTTTGGTCATGCAGGGTATGGAGTCATTCTGGTTAGGGTTTTGACCAAACCATTTTTCCTGAAGCCTACTTTAGGGGTGACTGTTTATGTAAAGTCTAGTGTTTCCTAGCACTTTAAATAAAGACTTTATGTAGATGAAATGCTTGTGGTCACTGTCACTGGTTCACCACATGATGCCTGGCTAATAGCATGAGTCCTGTGTTGTCAGTGTGAGGAGCTCATGCAGGGAACTTGGGAAAATGTGTTTTGTTTAAAACAAAAAATCATAGCAACATCTTTTATATCACTGTAACCATGTGTGGCATGTGCACTCCTCCTCTTCCCCTGGGTCTCCAATGTATATATAGCATGCATTCAGCAGCTGATGTGGAGTCTGAACTCAACCATGCAGCAAGGAGCCAGCAATCGTTTTTCTTTTACTTTCTCCTGCCTGTAATGTAATAAGGCAAGAATTGTTTCTATGGAGTTTGGGAGTGGGTGGGTGTATTTGTGTTTTTAGTTTTAACACAAACTGAGAAAAACCAAGCTTTCTATTCTCACTGTCTTGCAAGACATCCTAGAGAAGTGAGAGTCCTTTCCCACAAGAAACTGATGAATGCAGCATACTGTCACTCTGTATGAATGCAACACATACAGTTTATATGTCCAGGGATTGCAGGATGTGCATGTCTGTAGCAGGTTACCCAGCAAAATTCAGGAGTTCTGGAACTGAAGCAGTTTACTTGCTGCTTATACCAAGACCAAGAGATTTTGCAGACCATTAACCTAACCTTCTAATCACCTGGAAATGGCAGAGATGCTTAAGAGTTGCCTGTTGGGCACCCTTGGAAATACCAGTTAGTTATGCTTTTTATGTTGAGTCTGATCTTTGCTTTTGGAGTGATCTTTTTCCTCATGATGGAGATGTTAAGCAGTAGTAGTAATTGCTGTGCATCTTTGATAGGGATCATGCAACATGGTTCTAAAAAGTATAACTCAGTTTAAATAACTAAGGAATGCATGCCCAGTTCTGCTTGGGCTGTCATGTCCTGCTTATCTCCTGTGGAAGTATAACTCTCATAGGCTTAGAGCCTGCACTCGTGTGCCTCACTCCTAAATAAGGTTCCCTGATACAACTTGACATTATCTTTTTTTGTTCAGAAAGAGAACAACCAAAAAACCTGGTTAAAGCTGCATTCAGGTTCAGTGTAATGAAGTGTGACCTTTCTGTGAGAAGATGAGTCAGACATCATGCTTTTCTGGTTTCTCATTGACATGGTTCCCCTGTATTGGTGCACGTACACTGACTTGAAGCCGAATCTTGGGCTGTGCTGTTGTCACTGTTTGCATTGCTGTCGTGGTTGTGATAGTGACTGGAACAACATTAACTCCAGGCACCTTCTCACCCCTGAGGGAGGGGAGAAGCTCTGCAGGAATTTACAATCTATTTTGCATTACATTTCCATTTCTTGCATCCCAGGTTTTTGAATGCAGTGAAAGCAGAGATTCAGATAAATCACCCCACCTTGGCTTTGCAGGCAGTGTCAGTACTGGAAGCTGGCACAAACCAGGCTGCAGAAGCTTTCCATCGTATATATCCACTCTGATCCTTCTGGGACTGGTTCCTTACAAAATGGCCATGTATGTGCTAGCATCATCTGTGAAAGCTAACTGTACATCCTGGGTTGTGCTTCAGTGGCTTGGGAAGCCTTTCTCTAAAAACAAAATCACAGCAGCCAACAAATTGTTTGCTTGTGTAGTCAGCCCTGCCCAGGCTCTCTTTCCCTTCCCTCGTTCCAGTCTGAGATTGTGGGTAAGTCACATGGCTGGATCAGATAGCTTTGGGAGGCTCTGAAGGAAAGCAGTGTTAGATGAGCCTTTTTAGCACGTTTACTGGGTTAGTTTAGACTTCATATTTCAGATTGACTTGTGATTTTGGAAAAGTCACATTTTCTCAAGTGTGTCCATATTTGCAGCCTGGTCTGCCTCATGGTGTTTGGGGTGCAGGCATCACAGCATCTCACATGTTTACAGCATCACTAAGTGTAGTAGAGTCGAGTTATTTGCACCATCGCCTGGAGACAGTAACATGCAGGAGATGTGGGTCTGTGCATTCCTGGGTCCTTCTGAAAAGGAGGACTTAAGTGGCACTGAGATAGTTGCTAATTGGTATGAAGCTGCAGTGGGGATCTTCTGGCCTCAGCAGTGCAGCAAAACTGCCTTAGGGCTCTGTGCAGTCAGACCTGTCGAGATCAGCAGCCGGTTGGGATTGAACTGAACACTGTTAGACAAGGGCTCGTTTGTCCTCGACAGAGATGTTTGTTGAACACTGGTGTGGCAGTAGAGAATTCCATTGCTCTGTGAAAGGAAGCTCAGCCTTCCCCTCCTAAGGGCTTGAGAAATAGTGTGGCTTTGCTCATATTGATATTGAGCCTTAGTCCATGTGATGCTCATTGCAAATCTGTGTATCCTCTGCTTTTTCCTATAAGCAAATCTGTGTAGCAGTGTGAAATCCAGAGCAGTGATTGAACAGCCTCCTTTCAGGTTCATCTCTGTAAGCAATGTGCCTGCTGCTGGCAGACATTGCAAGGCAGAGACACTGCTGGTTTGAATTGTGTATTTGTATGGAGTCCGCAGGGAACCCTATTTAGAAGGGTTAGATAAACACAATTAGGCTGCATTGCCAGCAATGATGTTCTTATTTAGTGCATTAATGAGTGCAGGTGGCAGGACCTCTGAAGTGAATTAAATGCAATGCAAACTCCTGCTGTACATAGCAGAGCCTTTGTGAGTCCAAGCTGCTGAATGCTGAACCAGCTCAATTTAGAGATGAGGTGGGAGATGGGAATGAGCTTCCCATGCCTCAGTGATAATTCTGCACTCTTCATGGCAGGTTTCTGTACATTACCTTAAGCAGAACTAGCTGGGGTGGAAGAACCAAAGAGCAAGAGAATGTGTTTTTAGAACTGTAATAGGATGTTTCTCTGCCTTTCTGTCAATAGCAGCAATAAGAGAAGGTGGTTACAAATACAGATGTGCTTGCTTGCCTCCTTCTCCTGTTACCTGGTAGGATTCAGTAATGCAGTGGTCAAAAGGATTCTGTTCAGCCTACACCCAGCCCTTAGAGTGCTAGAACAGCACTGCCTAGTCCCTGCATTTCCTTCTACAGGCAAGATGCTGGAAGCCAGCACAATTACTGTGCTCTGCTGGCCTTTCCCACGGCGAAACCTGGGTTTTATTTCCTGCTGCTTTAACCTTAGTGTCAGTGAAATGATCCCTGGGAAGCCTGTATTGATTGCACATTATTGCCTAATTAAAGCACAATAAGAACAATTGCAGAACACTGGTTCTTACAGCCCTCTGCCTATTGTAGACACAATAAATTAGAAAGCTTTCTGTTCAAATATGGAAAATGTCAGTGCTTATTTCCTTTTGAATTTCCCAACATCTCCTGAAGGCTATACTTGTAAATGTGCCATTATTTCTTTTGTCCTAAATAACAATTGGAAAGAAGTGTTACTTAGAGAATGAGGCCCTATAGGCTTGCAGGGACCCTCTTCTGGCCCTGCTAGCTATAACCCATGTTATCTGAAGAGAGTCACTTCTAAATGAATGTATTTTAATCTGAAACCTGCTAGATGATAATTTAACATAATGTGCAGAGATAGCGTATAACTAACACTCATTTGTATGTAGAGGCCAGTCTTTACATAGTGCTGTCTGGTCTTACCTGGAGGCTGTTTTTGTTTCTCTGTCTGGACTTCATGGCTCTTGTGCTGTCTTGGCTTGTGGTTTGATACTTGTATCCTCCAGAGTTATGTGCAAGGAGCTGATAAAAAATAAATGCTAGCCGTTGGTACAGCAGGAACCTTTGTCATTATAGTTCTGCATCTTGATTAGTCATTGTTTGAAAAGGTGGCCTTGGGGGAATCACTTCACTTACCCAAACTTTCAGGTTGCATCCAATCACTAGGTCATAGATGATACATTATGATACATTTACAGAGATTTATGAATGATGAATTCTGCCCAGGACACTCTGCAGAAAGATGTTAGAGAATGGGGGCACTTCTGTGCTGTGAATGAGTACAAAACCACTGAAACATGTTTAGCATCGCCTGTGAAACTGACTCTTCCTTTTCTTTCCCTTACAGATGTACTTTCCGGTTCCCTAGCACGGTTATAAAGATCCAGTTCACATCTTTATACCATAAAGAGGAAGTAAAAGAGGAAGCCTCATCACCTCCCCTTCGGCCACTTTACCCTCAAATATCGCCTCTGAAGATCCACATCCCGGAGCCGGATCTCCGGAGCGTGGTCAGTCCCCTCCCATCTCCCACAGGCACCATCAGGTAAGATGTTAACTATCTAAAGCCTGTTTTCTGGCAGAAACTGTTCTCTGACATCAGTCTGTCAGCCCTGTTTTGTTTGGTATACTTGGTGCATGAAATGTCCCAGTAAAAATAACAAGCTAAACATCTGATGTTCAGAATGATGGAAGACCACAAAAAACTGTTATGGTAGCTGGGAGTAGGGCGCAAGGGTTTTGGTTTAAAAGCTCAAAGGGTTCAGAGGGAACTTGTGTTAGTTATACACAGTAGGGAGTTACTAGTCTCTTTGGCAGTGGAATTATCTATCAAGAGCTACCTGTATTCATGGGGAAAAGAAAGCAGGCAAATACTTTCTGTGTTAGGACTGCCTGTTTATTTTTATCTCGATAATACTGTTGTTGCTGGGTGGTGCTGCTGTTATCTGGAGTTAGGGACAAGGCTGGCCACTGGCATGTGGTTTCCTGGGAATGGAAGGAAATGGGGGTAGGATGCTGACCATGTGCTGAGGGGTTGTAGCAATCTGAATATACATCTGTGCCAGTATCCTGTTTTGAAAATTTTCTGATTTGTGAATGTGCAGCAGTAACCTAAATATCAAGCTACTGTCTAGAACACTATCTTTTTCTCAGCAAAGAGTTGATGATATGGAGTTGCAGTGTCATGTTCTAACATTAAAGCTATTACTTGAAGTAAAACTTTTTATATAGTAAAGTAGACTCATGGTATGAGATGATGTAGTAGAGTTTTAAAATGTGTGGTCTTCAAAATAACAAGAGTGTGCCTGGTAATAGTAACAGCCTTTGGTTTGTTTTCTTGTCTGTTCATTTGTAAAAGGGTATAATGCACAAACATCTTTTGACAGCACTAATTTAGAGAGTGATATTCAAATTAAAATGGCTGAGAACAGCTTCAGTGTCACAGTGAAGCCAGTTTGGTTTTGCATAGGTCTGGAGGCACTTGCTTGTTTGGGTTTTTCCACTGATCTTGCAGAGCTGCACAGATGTGCAATGCAGATACTCTAGAAAGAAGGGACTGGAGGTAGCTGTGGTTTTAGTCCTCCGTTCAGGCACTGCTTTTAGTTTATATTTAACCTTCTCTTTTTAGATGGAGCTTGTTGCTGGGAGGGGAGGGGGATGGTTTCTTTGCCAACATATGGTAGTTAGTTTCCATTCAGTCATCTTGCGCAAAGCAGCAGTGTGGTTTGTGTTACTGACAGAGGCTGTATCTTTTGACTCTGGCATATGCCTGCAACTGATACTTGATTCCCCAAAAATGTTTCATTTGCATAAGGAGAAAGTGGAAGTAGTGGTGTTGAATAGTGCACAGCCCCTAACAGAGTGTTTACTGAGGATGATTAATGATTGCATCCGTTTGTCTTCAGCAGAAGCTAATGCAGCCAAGTCTTCAGAAAACCTCAAAAGACATCTGAGGTTTCACTTGCCAAACCCCTTTCATTTCCGAGTTCCTCTTGCAGAAGGAGGAGCTGACACGTTTGTAAACATCCCTGCGCAGCCCTTTCAGCCTTTCCCTCTCCTCTGGCATGGTGTTGCAGCTCTTGTACCCTGTGGGCCAGGCTTTGGGAAGTGATTTGGATGTTCCTGCCTGAGAAAGGGAATGCTCTTGGGGGACCATGTATTCTGGCCATGTGGCTTTCAGAGCAGCTCTTCTGTCTTGGTGGTTTCACAGTGGGTGAGGCTGGCACAGTGTCCTCTCCCCCTTCACAAGGGCAGTCGGGGGTTGAGCGTGGGACACACACCCCTCTCCCATTGCTGGTTGGGAGGTGGTTGTATGAGCTGGGCTGTCCTCCTTCTCCTCCCTCTCCCCCTTCTAGTATTTACTTTCCTAATTTGGTGCGTTTGCCTTGCTCCTCCCTGATTGGCCCGTGGAAAATTATTGCAGTTTGGAAATCCTGGGCAGGGTGAAATTTCCTTTTCGGAATGTGGCTCCTGGCCCCCTTTTCCTGCCTACGCCCTGGCGAGGGGCAAGGGCTGTACCTGCGCTCCCACCCCCAGATCTAGCCCTGCCCTCCTGACCCCCAGCCCTGCTCTGCCTCCCTGTTTACATTGCTGCTTGCTTCCCTGCAGGTTTCCCCTGTGCAGGGTTGTTTCCAGCCTATTTATTTTCTGTCTGCAAAGTACACCACCTGGAGAGGGCATGAGTTTCAGTTAAATAAAACCAAACCTGCCACCCTCAGCAGCTTTGCAGAGTGACATTCTTGCTTATTCCTAGGAAGAAGTGTCCAGCGTTTTCTTAGCTAGGTGCTTTGTCTCCAGGAGGGGCCATCTGTAGATGTTTTGAATGCTGGTGTACAGCTTTAAGGGAAAAGGTTGGTTGGTGGCATGCTGTGAGGAGTACACAGAGGCATGGCTTGTTTCTTCCAGCTTTGAGTTCAAAATTCCTTCTAAAAAGTCAAACTTGCATGTTCCAAAAAAGAAAAGGCCACTGTGGTTGTAAGAAACGGGTAGAAGCAGCCTGCCATTTTACACAGCATACAGGGCAGAGGAGCACCAGGTCTCTGCAGCTGATTCAGGGCATTGAAATGTGTGAAAACCATATGTAAGTTGGTTAAATTCAGTTCTGCTTCTTGGGAGATATAATTGATTCACAATTTTAGGAGTTCTGGTACATGGCTTTAAGGTTCTGCAGCTTGCATTTGGAGGAAGCTCTTTGGGTGATGCTGGTGACATGAAGTTCCTCAGCTATGCTGCAAACACTTAGCTTTGCTTGGTTTTGCTTGAAGTCCATGATATCTACGTGAGTGTGACTCCATATTTGTGTTGCTATATAGTCCCCAGAGTGGCTTGTGCTTGGATTATAAACAGATCCATAGAGACAAGGTGTAATATAGGAGCCTAGTCCTGGTCTCAAAGGCATACTGAGTTACAGTTTGGATTTAGTGTTTGATTTTCTTTTATTAAATCTTCCAGTTGGTGTTAATGACCCTGCAGTAGTAACTTAGCTCAATTTTCCAAATAGCATCTCTCTGCAGCACTGCAAGGTTAAGTTTTCTAGTACTTATGAAAATGAAATTATTTCTCTGTACATGCTTCCCTATTCTAAGCAGCAATTAAGTTCTCAGTGATATGTATGAAAAAACTACAACAAAATAAAATACTGTACTATGGAGGTCAGTATCATTAATCATATTTTACAGCTGGTACTTCTGGCTTGTCTCAGCACCAAAGTGACTGTGGGCTTGAACACTTTTGTCTTGTGCTTGTTTGTTTTCCTTCAAAGGGCTTGGGTAGTTAGCTCACATACAGTCTTTATCAGTTAAAATAAGAATTCCTTGACATGTAGGAGGAAGAGCCTTTGGAACCCTGTGAAAACCACTCCTTGGAAGGTGTCTGGTGGGGTTCTGTGCTCATAGCTGGACTGGTACATGTTTGTGTGTGGGCCCAGATTTGTATTTTACTTCTTAGTGCTTGATGTGCCTGCCCACGTTTGGCTGTTGCTAGGAGGGTCGATACCTAGTTTACAATGAAATTAATGGCATGAATAATGGAAGATCACCTGGTATCCTTCTGCATCTTCTGTTTTATAAAGCTTGATTAGTAAGCCAGAAGGCGTGAGCTGAATTGCCATGGTTTCCTAAGCTATATTCTTTAAACCTTATTTCCTTTTTTCTTATTTTCACTAGGCAAAATTAGTTCAGTAACAGGTTGCATGCTCTGATAGTGGATTACTTAGAAGCCTGCACTCCAGGAACTGCAGTTACCTTAGCTTAGCCACCAACTTGCTTTGTGGCTTTAACAGGTCATTTAAATTCATTGTCTGATTTTTATGCATGTGTATTGTAATTATTACTTTCCAAGAGTGTGTAGTAGATAAATTATGTATTGAGCTTTTATTCTGTAAAGCGTGACAGAATGTGTCTGAGCCATGTTACAGTAGATGTGCAAGCTCTGGCCATGCTGTGATTCAGACTTGGCTTGGAAAAAGGGAGTGCTTTTTAATAGGCTGTAGGACAGCCATACAGCAAGGACACTTGGGATTTAGTCTGAACTTGCACATTTCCTCTTAAGGTATGTAGAGGGAAGCTGAATGAACCCTGACTTCAGTGGATGCATTCACTCACTGGAACAGGATTACATAAATGTTGCCTGCTCCATTTCATTCAGCCTTTCCTTCTTCCTATAGCCCTGTTAGCCATTTAAGTGAAAAGAAGGTAAAGAGCTCCAAGGCAGGTTTTTTGCAGGCTCTTTTGCATTGTCTCAGTTATCCATTACTTCCTGCATTCAGGCAGAATATACAGCTCAGGAAACTCCCACAATTGGACAGACCAGTGATTATTGTTAATCACCCTTGTCTCCAACCACAAGCCAACCAGTATAATGCATATACATCACCTAAGAAAAGTAACAATCTATACTGGGCTTGGGAGTTCCTACACATATTTACTTCAGATAATGGACCATGTGCTGGAGGACATGTGCCAAGCCACGTGCTGGAGGAAAGTTTGCAGATGTCACCAGCTGCTTGAGGGCTTCCTCTTCCCCTGATCAGTATAAAACCTTGACTGAATCCAGTCATAGTAAGCTCATTTCCTCTCAAAGAGGGGAATCACGGGAGCACAGACGAGTAGCAAGAACTTCAGCTTTTGCGGAGAGCTGACTTTCTCTCACTGTGGCTTGTTCGACAGCTTTGTTGTGTTGAGCAGCTTCAGCCTTGAGCAAGCAGGCTAGCTCTCAGATTTCTCTTTTCACATCAAAATCCAGCTTGGTTTGGCAGTCTCACCACTTGTGATTGTTTCTGAAACCTGAAACATGCAACGTGCAAGGACTTGCCTTTCTTTGAGTTACGATTTTGGGGCTAGGCTGGGGAAGGAGAGAGCAGCAGAGGATTCTCACCCATTGCTGCTGATTGGTGTATGGTGGAAATGCTTGTTTTGCAAGGCAAAGTGCTGTACTTTGACCTGATTCTTGCTTACTGCACCTAAAAAGCATCTCTGTATCTTCTGGTGCCCCTCTTTGCAGGCTCCTGAAAAGGTGTAAGGGGTGGTCTGAGGTTTGTGGCATTTATCTAACCACAGTCCTTGTGTGCAGGGCCACACACTTATGTGTGTGAGGAGGAGGCTGGGGAAGATTTAAAGAAATGAGGGTTCTCCCTTTGTACTCAATAGGGGCTGCAAAAAAATTGCCTGTTCAGGCAGGAATCTGTGTATTGGCAGTGTTGTCAATGTTGTAACTCTTAAAAACTTCCATTCCTCTTGCACCTGCTGCACAAATGTGCACTTGGGCATTTTTCAGAGGCACTGCCCATGTGGGTACCATATCCTAAACCTCAAAGTTGAAGAGATTGATTTTTTTTTTTTTCCTCTTCAGCAGCATAGATTCCAAGTCCAATGAGCAACTTTGTCAGCTCCTATGTAATCTTTCTTCTTTGCCATAGAGGGCATAGGTGCTTTATCCATATACCTAGCTTAAATGAAGCCTCTATAGCTTGATTCCTACAGATACCTTTCTTGCAGAAAAGAATGAAAATAAGTAGTAGGGCAACTTTCCTGTGTTCTTGTACTGCCTCTCCTTCTGAGGGAGTTGGCACTGGAGTTTGGGAGTGTTTGTATTCCCAGCTTGTTCATAGACTTGTAATGTGACTATAAATAGATTATTTAACCACTTGTTGCTTTGCTTTTTTTTTCCTGTAAAATGTGGCTAGTACTGATAGAGCCTGAAGATTTTTGCATAAGAATTTCTGTATATGCTCAGGTAATAAATTCCTCTGTCATGGTATTCTGCCACAGACAAATACCTTTGGGGTGATACAAGAACACAGAAAATACAAAGTAATGTTAACTTATGAACAGTCTGCCTCCCACATTTTCTTGGATCCAGGAGTAGGGACTTCCTGACCATCTGTCTAATAAAGCTCCTGATGGATTCCTTGTCTTCCTCCTTTCCCCAAGACCTTTTGTAATGGCTTTCTGCATTCACACAGACTTTTAGCAACAGCCCTCTCTGAGAGCTTGTCACTGCACAGTGTAACTATGAACATAGAAACACTTTCTCTTGTTCTGGATGTGCTGTTTAGTTTGATTTTTGTGTTCACCATCTCCTATTGGAAGAGGCCATGAGCTGAACATCTTCTCTAGGCTTTTTTTTAATAGGCTCTGTCACCTTGCACTTCAGCTTCTACCTTAAACTATTTGGTTCCTATATGGAATCTGTTCCATATCTCAGATCAACATCCTAGTTATTATCCCCATCAGCACCTTCTCTGGATCTGCTACATCCCTTTTTTTTGTATGAGAAGAGACAAACAAATCACAGCAAACTGATCTTGAACATTGCAGCAGAGATACAGTAAGCTGTACCTAGGCACCAATAGCTGGTGTTTAAAGATTTCATTGTTGCTAGAAGGTGCTGTAAAGAGGCTAGATTCCTGTTGGCAGGAGTTGAAGGTGAATCAATGCAACAAAGACTTGTTAGCATACTCAACAGCCAGAAGCTCAGCCTTGTGTTTAAAAGGCATTCTGGCCACTTCATCGGTGAATGTATTGCAAACACTGAGTTCAGCCCTCATCTTTCTGTCCTTCAGCTGAAGAAGGGTTAAGTATTAAGTGGAAAACATGCTGCAAAGAATTGCTGTGATTCAGCACGTTGTCCTAGCCAGATTCTGATGCTGAGTTCTCAGTGTGGTGTTTGGAGAACTGTGGCTCAATGGCTGCTTGCAGTCTGTTTCAAGATGAGATGCTGAATCCTCAAAGACTACAGGTCTCTGGGACTTGGGGCGTTAGCCATCGTGCCACAGGGACTGTGGGTAACTGCAGCTGCTTTACTTATGTGCTCTGTGTCTTTCAGTGGTATAAACCAGTTGCTTCCTCTCCAAAATGCTCTCTTCCATAACAGACAAGCTTAAGCCAGGTTAGCTTGGGTTGCTTGTAAGCTAAGATAGCCTGTGTGGACAGTGAGCATGGATCACAGCATGTCTGAGAGGTGTGTGAAATTGCAGACCTAGCTATGCTTTTTCTCAGTAAAAGGCCGTAGTATCAAAATGGATCAAGTTATCCCAAATTATTGATGCAATATCAATATCCAACAAATCATAATCTGAGCCCACACTTGATTTTTGTGTGTTATACACAGACAGGTGTCTGTAGGGAAAAACATCTTTTTGTTCCATAATATTTTCAAAGGGGGTGTGAGTGCATGCAAGCATCCCCGGTGCTGGGTGGTGAGGAGAATTCCAGGCCAGGAAAATGATGTCAGTGCATTGTGTTTGCTTGTTTTCTTTTGACTGCCCAAATGTTTAATTTTAACTTAACCCTCAGAGGGATATTTTTAGTAAAACTGTTTCTTCACTCCTTCTGTTCCATGGGGAGGGAGGGGAACAGATTGTGTCTCCTTGTTTTTTCCAGTAGTCAGCTCTTTCTCTCTTCACTCTGAAGAGCTCTTTGATGATTGACTGAGAGTTTGAACACTTCCAGTGGGTGTTACCCTCTCTCTTTGCGTGGAGCAGCTAAAAGCTCATGGTGTTTGTTCTGTACCCATGTCTCTTGATTTAATAATTGATCCATGCTGAAAGGAAGCAAGGGTACCTGGAGAAGTGCTCTGTCCTGCCTCTCCCAAATCTTAAGGGGATGTCATGTTCATCAGTGCTTGTCTACCGGGAGAGGCTGGCTTTTCCAAACGTTAATAACAGGCTTTGTCAGCAATCAAGAGAATCACAGCCCTGCAGGGTAAGGGTTTCTCAAGAAAAAAAAAAAAGGCAAGAGATCATGCTTAAAACTCATTATCAGCCCCAGCAGCTAAAATTTGTACAGCAAAATCTGGACTGCTTGCTCCGGTGATCTTGAAGAAATGAATCAGTTCTTGTATCTGAATGGCATGGGACAACCTTTGGAGCCATACTACATTTACTTTTTTTAATAGGAAAGAAATGCAGCTGTATGCAGAGCATGGATTTACTGGAGAATTTTTCTCTCTTCCATATCTTTGACCTGCATTTTAGCTGTTGTCCCTGGTTTGCTGTTTGTGTGTTTGTGCAGAAAAAGAACAAAATCAGAAAACTGTTTCATCCTGCTTCATTCCTGCTCTGTGTTACAATAATTGCTCGAGTGCCAAGCACAAAGATAAAAAGAGTTGCTGTGTTTTTGGTTTGTCATTGTTTCTTGTATGAAAATGGCTTTCATTTGTAATCATCTACACATTATAAGAAGTGTGTATGTGGAGAAGCTATTGGAAAAATGACAGCAGAATAATTAAATTCCCACCAGCTCCCCATGTGAATACTAAGACATCAAGAGTGTCTCCTGTGGTTTAGCTTTATCTGCTCCTAAAGCAGGCTCAAAGCGTGGAGTAGCAAACTTTGATTCATTTTCCTGCACAAACAGGTCTTTGCTTTTTGAAAGACTAAGACAGATATGCCTTTATCTCTGGCAAAGGGAAATTTATACACGTGGGCTCATCAACGGTTACATACTTCACACCTCCTGAAAGCTTCACCTCCTGCTGTGCTTGTGAACAGCATCACCGTTAATGCCAAGGACTGTCAGTGGGCGCTGAAAGGGTTACCCAGGGGCTATGCAACACTTTGCCTGCCTGGTGCACGGGAGATGGGTGAGGTTGGCTTTCCTGTGGCAAGAGTTTGTGGCGGCTTAATATTTCTGTTGCATTTTCCCTCAGCCCCCAGTCCCCCCCATGCTGCAATTCACTTTTAAAAGAAACCAGTCTGGGTTGTGCTGAGCTCAGCATTGCAGCCATTTGCAAAGACACCACAAGGAGAAGCAGCACTTCTCAGCTTACAGCCTGGACTGTGGTAGGAAATGGTCATTCCTTACACTGTCAGATTGTTTATGCACCACAGGGATTGCCCACTGAGCAAACAGGGGTGGTCAGCCTGTTTTGTCCACCTGTGTATGGGGGAAGCTGTTTAGGCAGTCACCTTTTTGAGGAGGGGACCAGGTTCTGTTTTTTATGCAGCCTTTGGCACAGTGCTGTGATGAGTGTCATTTTACTGTGTTTATGTCAGGATTTAGCACTGCTACTGGCCATTTGACTGGTAGGAAGATTGTTTATGGCAGTTTTACTGGATTCTAGTTGCTAGCTGCAGGCTTCAATTTGCATCTTTTCATACAATTTAAACTGCTTGTTTTGCTGTGTAAATCTTCTGTGTGTTGTTTGGCTTTCTTCTTCGCTGGTTCTCTGCTCTTCCATAGAGGATACAGGTAATCCTGAGATATGGCTACATGTCCTGCTGCTCTGGCATCACACCCCTCAATGCAGGACAGCACAGAACAGGGGGGAGACAGCAAAAGGGAATGTCAGATTCCCAGATTGATCCCTCGCCTCCTCTCCTTCCAAGCCCACATATCAAAGATGCGCAATCCCTAGACAAGTCTTTCTGATTAGTTCTCATTTTGTAGCACTCCTGTGTGCCTGAGTGGTGCTACAAATTATAGCCACCTTTTATTTGTTTGTAGCTTTTGATTAGTTTTAGTGTGGTTGTCCTGCTCGGTAGCTGTTCCTGCCATGCCATCTTGTGGTGGCCTTGGACTCTGGATGTGCTTTTTCCCCATGCGAGCCAAAGCTGATGAGTGAGCTGCCTTCTGTGTTGGGATTGCAGCTCCCTTTTGTTAATTGTATTTGTGTGCTGGTGAAACAAGGAAAAACCTGACTCTGGCTGTGTGGCAGTGATCAGGGTGGGACTCTTTGTCAGGAGTACTGTGATAGGACAAAGGGTAATGGTTTCAAACTGAAAGAGGGGAGATATAAGGAAAAGATAAATAAAAGATAGATATAAGGAAAAAATTCTTTAGTGCAAAGGTAGCAAGACACTGGAACAGGTTGCAAAGAAAGGTCGTGGGTGCCTCATCCCTGGAAAACATTCAAGGCCAGGTTGGCTGAGGCTTTGAGCAACCTGGTCTAGTGGAAGGTGTCCCTGCCCATGGTAGGGTAGTTGGAACTAGATGGTCTTTAAGGTCCCTTCCAACCCAAACCAGTCCATAATTCTATGATCTTCTGAAGCTCAGCTGTTGTTAGACAGGGACCTTCACAGCAGATGCCTGTGTAGAGTGTTTTAAGTATGATACTGTAAAAGAACATAGCCCATGTCCTTTAGAAGGATTGATTAAATATTACCTGTGTTGTAAGGGGAGTGCTGTGTGGTGTGCATTCACAAGTTAGAATAGCAAGCTATTTATTTAGTGAGCTATTCACCCCTGATACAGTGTATGTTGTTTAAAGTCCTGCCTTGTTTTAAGTGCTTCTCTAAACACAGAGGAGTTGTTTAATACTTTGAGACACTGCTGTCTTGTGGTTGCAAAAAAGTGTGTATGAGGCAGGTGTCAGGATTTTGTAGAAGCTCCTGTTTTATCCCTGACTCTTTCTTAATCTGCCTCAGCTTTGGATAAGCCACAGGCCCAAAAATAAGTCGAGTGCATATCTGCTTCTCAGTGACCCAGGAGCTTTGCTGTACCTTAGAGAGTAAGAACTATGTGTCTTGTTACTAGATGAAGTAACCACTAACTGTGTTTCCTTATTGCCTCTCCAGTGTTCCCAACTCTTGCCCGGCCAGTCCACGTGGTGCTGGATCCTCAGGATATCGCTTTGTTCACAACGTTACCTCGGATCTGCAGCTGGCAGCAGAGTATGCCGCGAAAGCAGCATCAGAACAGCAGGCAGATGCATCTGGCGGAGACAGCCCAAAGGTTCAGAGAAACATTACTTACCCAGCAGTGCTCAGTGGGAGGCTTAGTAAGACCTGGCACTTTATTGCCAGTGCTGGATATAGTTAAAAGGGGCTCTAAGAATACCCTGGAAATAAGGATGCTGTATGCAGTATCCTTGAGACCAGGCCCTCAAAGTGGTAGATGTACCTAGTGGTACTAGTGGTAGATGCTGAATCTGCTTGCTTAGCTGCCCAAAATATGTTCAAGTCAGTCACTAAAATGGTTAAGCAATCATATTTGTATTTGATAAATCAAGAGCCCATAAAGAAGAGATGCATTAAAATTCAGAGCTTGTTTTCTTTTTAATTAATGGCATTTTGCAAAACACATTTGGAGAAAGGGGAAGCAAGGAAAGAAGCCAGACCCTTGCCATGAGAAATCTGTAGTCTGACTTTAAAACAAACACAAAGGCCTGTCAAGCAAGAGCTAAATGAGGAGAGTAGCAAATGGAGTTTAGATTAAAAAAACATTTAGTTATAATGATAAAATTTAATTTTGGTGAGCTGATCTTCAGATCAAAGTTAAAAGTCTAGATCCACAACCACCTGATTTGGGATTGGGTGGAGGAGCACAATACTAGATGGCTTTTTTTCTGTAGATTGAATTCTCCCTTGAGACAAGAAGGGCTGTTCTTGGTGGAGTAATATGAAGAGCTGGAAATATGAGATCTGGCAAACAAATTCAGGTTCCTAGAATGAAACAAATCCTGCTGGAAAGGGGAAGGGACCAGAATCAAGTTTCATATTGGGCTTGCTGCTGGGAAGAGAGCTGCTAGCATACTTGCAGGAAACCTTTGTAAACCAAGTGTCGTTGTAGCTGGGCAGAATTGAAAGCTTTACGTTCATGAACACTGAAAGCAGCTGAACATACCCCACACCACTGAACTCTTTGCTTCCAGTTGCTTGTCTTGATGCTGTTCCTTATGCTGGTGTAAGCACATGTAGTAAATTCAGTGGGGAATGGAATCAGCTTAAAGTTAGCGTTTTTGTGCGTGTTTGTGGGGAGAGAGTAGGAGATATCTGGCTCAGTCCTACAGTCCTCTTTGCATACAAGTGCTTATGCTAATTTGGGAGGTGGCAGTTATAAAACAAGAGTGAAAGGGAAGGAGGGTGTTGCTGCTCTTAGCATCTGTGAAAACTAGGGCCCAGTGTGTCTTTTTTAATTTGGGTTGTTGGTACACTGTAGTGTAGGAGTTCTTTGTTAGTGGCTAAATTTGTTTGTGGTTTGTTTTTTTCCTCAGGATGAGTCCAAGCCACCCTATTCTTATGCTCAGCTAATTGTGCAGGCTATATCTTCAGCACAGGACAGACAGTTAACACTAAGTGGGATCTATGCCCACATTACCAAGCATTACCCATATTACAGGACAGCTGACAAAGGCTGGCAGGTGAGTTTTTGACACTGACAAGCTTTTAAGCTACTTTGACAGGGCTTACCTGCTTTGAAATGCATTTATTAAAGTTTTGGGGCACTGGGAATAGAGCTGCTTTGACTGTTCCCAGAGTGAATTTGTTTATCCTAAGCTAACTAGTTTGTTTGTGGGTGATTAGTTTCTTTTGAAATGCTTTCTAGGGCAATGGTGTGTGTAACTATTGGGCTCTCTGGTTTCTGAAACCAGAAGTTTTAATCTTTTAATGCTCTAGTCATGTCTCTTTCATTTTTGGTTTGTTGCTTTTATCTTCCATATCCTTGCTACCAGTCACTCCTCTGCCCAGATACTTGCCTGAATCTTTCCTGATCCTTCAGTTTGTCTTTGGCATGACCTAAGCAGGTGATGCCTAGCCTAAAACTGAGGTCCTAGTTTTTAATCATGCCATATATCATCAAAAATACTTTGTTTTCCCAGTGTATCAATCAGTTAGCAAGTTTCGAATCTCAGAATGGGAACTTGGGAAACTGCAAGTCTGTGCCTTCCTTGTGTGTTAAAGGAAATCTGACCAGCTTCATAGGAGACTTTGGATGTAGTTAACACAGGCTAGCTGAAGCTTAAATGTTCACTCAAAGGCTGTTTTCAAAGTTCCAGAAACATCAGCTCCACTCGCTTTCAAGCTTTTTCTTGGCATTACACCTCTGAGATGGGTGTTGTCATTTGAATATAATACACTAATGCAGCTGGAAAGACTCCTGCAGCTGCTGCTTTCCTTGTGTTCAGCTGGCAGGAGCAGAACTGCTTGGTGCACTTTGAGTACAGTTGGAATAAATATGTTTGTGCCTCCCTGGCTTTTCCCTGCAGTTCTAATTACTTTTGGAATTCACTTCCTGCCTTAACCTGCTCAGCAGAGTTGTGCTTTGTGAACCAGTTACTGTGTCCTGCTTCAAAGAGAGCTGAATTTCAGTGGAAAGTCAAGTTGCCTTTCCCCCCTCCCCTACCCAGTGACATTGTAAGGCTTCACTTGTGAAGAGCTCATCTAAAGCTTCTAGAAAAGCTCTTGTTTTGTTTTGAAAGTGGAAAAGGAATGAGCTTGTGCACACCTGGGCTTATTGAGCCCTTCCCCTAGCCCCAGAAACAGCAATAGACCCAGCTGGTGTACTTTTGCAGTGAAATGGATAAATAGTCTTGCCAACATCTGGAGAGCTGTGCAGGCTAGACTAGTGCCACACAGATAGTGGATCCTTCTCAGAGCCAGCTGTCTGAGGGCATGTTGGCTGGCTTGCATTCCCATGACATGCAGTGTCCTTTAGGGCTGATTTGAGCACCCTGCTAATCATTTGGCAGGTAAGCAGTTAGCACAGGCTGAGGCAGTTTTTTCCACTTGCTTAGGATAAAGCCTGCCTTTTGAGAGAGTTCTGATGTGGTTTACAGTGATTTCCCCCTGCCTCAGCAAAAGCTCTGCTTTCATTGCTTTCCACAGAAAAGTCACGGGCTCCAGATGTATTTAAGTGATGCTGTAGTACCAAGCAAACCTGTTTTTCACCATCCTTAGCAGAAACTCTGACATATTTCCCCAGGTTTTCTCTTGCAGCTCTCCTGTTTGGAGCTGGAGGAGTTGAGTGGCTCGTTTCTGTATTCAACACTGATTCTGGCAGTGTGGATTTTGTTTTCCCAAGCTGTGAGGCCAAACTGATTCATCTTTGTTGTTGGCTTCCTCCTGGCAAAATAATCATCTCTCTGCTCTGCTTCCTGCAGAATTCCATCCGGCACAACCTCTCCTTGAACCGTTACTTTATTAAAGTCCCACGCTCCCAGGAGGAGCCTGGAAAAGGCTCTTTCTGGAGAATTGACCCTGCTTCTGAAGCCAAGCTAGTAGAGCAGGCATTTAGAAAAAGAAGGCAAAGAGGAGTGTCCTGCTTCCGAACACCTTTTGGGCCTCTCTCCTCCAGGTAACTTCAGTTTCCTCTTATCTCTGTGCCAGTCTCATTACAAAGAAAACAAAAACTCCTGAAGTACACTCAGCAAACTTTTATTTCTCTTTATAGTTTGAGAGGTAATAGAGTTAGGTTGTCCTGAGGCATAATCTGAAAATTGCTCTAAACTTCTGAAGTGTTTACAAAAAAATCCAGAAGCATCTTACAGAAATGCATCAGATGAAATAAATGTTTTGGCATCATTTCAAAGAAGTTCAAAGGAGTTATCACTGCAGTAAGTGTTTTCAGATGCCAATCTCTCATTTCAGGAAAGCTGTGTTTAGATGTGGATTAGATCATAGTGGGAATAACTCTTGTGGTATTTAAAACACTCTCCTTTAGGGAAGATCAGGTTGATCATGGTTGTCAGCAGTGAAGCAATGGGGGCTGTTCTGTGTAGCCATTCCACTCAGCAGCGTAACTGCCAAAGAGGAGCTGTGTGCAGTGACAGCTTTCTCTGAGCCCTGTAGCTGTAAGGATAAGACATGCAATTCAGTGCTAGCTGCAGCAATTTCATGTAACGTTCCTCCCACACCTCCTATTTTCTGTTAAGTGATAAAGGAAAAAGGAGGAGAGGTTTTCAGCTGATCAGCTTCTCTATCTTTCTTGTCATTAAAGAATTGTTTAATTTTTCCTTTGTTTGGCTACATGGGACCAGAGGTGGGAACCAAGTGGTTGGTGAGGAAGGCAGTGGGGAGAAGGGTGAGCAACTGCTCTGTAAGCGTATGTGGAGCCAGACGTTTGTATCTATATTGCATCTTTCTTCCTCTCATCACTTTCAAACACTAAGATGCTTTAAGAACAGCCTGAAATTACTGATCTGAAGCACTTGCAGCTTTTTTGCTGGCAGTGGGTCTTAGAATAGAATTTTAAGTATGCTTTCAAGGGTCCAGTTTCCTTCAGCAAGGAATGATATGATAGTATTTGGTGCTAGAGTTTTGTGAGGTTACTGTGTACCTCTCAACTCCTCCCAGCAAGACTGTAGTGGGTAGTGTGGAAGAAAGGCAGCCCTTCTGCTAGGGAGTCCTGTACTGAGATAACTCTTGGTCTCTGCTGCTGTCTTGTGGTTGAAGTGTATCAATGCTTGCCAACACTGTGTTCTGGTGTTTTCAGGAGTGCTCCTGCCTCCCCTACTCACCCTGGCCTGCTGTCCCCTCACTCTAGTGGCCTACAGACTCCAGAGTGCCTGTCACGGGAGGGCTCACCCATTCCACATGATCATGACTTTGGGTCAAAACTAGCCTCAGTTCCAGAGTATCGGTATTCACAGAGTGCACCTGGTGAGTAGCTCTTGTTTCACTGAGGGTGACTGTTCAATTGCACCAAGTGCCTTCCTGAGGACACCACAGGAATGCTTCTGCCAGTGTGTTAGAGGAGAACCTAGGTCTCTTTCCACTTAGTTATTAGACTGATGCATATGCAACTTCAGACCATTTTTCTTACTAGTCTTTGAATGAGTGGGCAGGAGATGAAGGAATGTGTAGAAACATGAGCTGAGTTAACCTTGAACTAGATGGCTCTAAAGATCTGACAGCAGAGTAGCCATGGCAGCATGTAGCTCAGTCACACTAATTTACCAGCCTTCTGATTAAGATCAGATTGGCTACGCAGAGCTCTGTGGTGCTGTGACCAGGGCCTTGGTAATTTGTCAAGCCCTGTTAAATATCTGCTTGTCAGCTCTGCTGTAACTGGCACGATGTATAGGCTGTTCCTGGTGAAGTTGGAAGGCAAAGCTCGTTAAGTAAAGCTTCAGTATTTTTTGGTGCTTATTGTGGCTTTTGATCACAGAAATGTGCTTGGATGGCAAGAAAGGTTTTTGTGAGTTAGGAAAGAGAAGATGGGAGGTGGTGTTTTTGAAGCCAAAGTTTTTGTTCCCTGCCTCGCTCCTGCCAATGCTTAAGGTCTGATTGTTGCAGATTATAAGTACCTATGTGAAATGGATGGAAGCCTTTTTGCCTTGCCTGTTAATGTGTGTTTCTCCCTTCTGTTTAGGATCTCCAGTCAGTGCCCAGCCAGTGATTATGGCTGTTCCTCCCCGAGCATCTACGCTGGTGGCCAAACCAGTCGCATACATGCCAGCGTCAATAGTGACTTCTCAACAGCCTTCGTGTCATGCAATTCATGTAGTGCAACAAGCTCCAACTGTTACCATGGTCCGAGTTGTGACCTCCTCTGCAAACTCTGCAAATGGATACATCCTCACAAATCAGGGCACAGCAGGAGGAGCTCATGAAGCTGCAGGAGCGGTGTTGGACTTAGCTGGTGACCACCGAGGTAGCTTTTCACCTCCCTCACTACTTTGCTAATGGGTCTCAAACAAGTTTTTGAGGGTTTGGGTGGTGAAACACTCACCGGGTGCTTAGCCTGTAATAAAAGATGTTTCTTCAGGTAAAACCTAAACCAAATAAGAGCTCATCTATGTGCTGGCTCCACCAGTGAGCAGAACAGCTATGCTCTCTTATTCCCTCTGGGGAGCAAATCTAACAACTTTGGAGGCTGCAAAAGCATGCGGTGCTGTAAATACTTGTTATCCCAAGTATCAGCATTATGTCCTATGTATTGGTCATCTGGATGTCCTATGGAAATGTGTGCTTTTTCTAGCCAAGAAATGACCTGGGAAAGGCTGAAACTGTGTTTCAAGATGGCCTTGTAAATAAATGATTGAGCCCTTTTCTGCAGGCCTGGATTCCTAGAGAAAAAGCAAGTGCTTCTGGAAGTGCAGGCAGTGCCCCATTAAAACAAGCTTCAAAAACCAGTCACAACAAAGGCCTCTTTTCTTAAGCTGGGAATTCCAGCCTTGGGGGATTTAGTGAGTTAAATGTTTTCTTGCTGTGATCTAGACAACACCTTGTCTGCTCTCCATTTCACAAAGGGCTTAGTGCCACAAAGTAGATGTATTGTGCCAGCAGCAGGGTTAGTTACTCTGATGGCTTTTGTGGGCAGTGGTTCTTCTCTAAGGGAAAGAAAAATGACAAAGACCCTCCCCTACTGCAACAGCAGGCCACTGGCATTTTTGGTTCAGCGCTGGTTATCTTGCTTGAGTTTCACTTGCATTCCCTAGAAATTCCTGTCTGGATCCTATACATGTTCCTGAAGTGCTAACAGTTGCAGCTGCCTATCCATCACCTGCTCCCTTCTTTCATTCACTAGTTCTTGTCACTTGTTTTTTCCCTATTTGTCCCTCTCTCATTCCCACTTACATCCTTTTCTAGTCTCTGCCTTCCCTTTGTTTTTCCTGGTTGCGCCCTTTTCCTTATTCATCTCCCTTGTCTTTTCTCTCCCCTCTTCCCATCAGCTTCCCTGCAGGTTGAGTTCTGCTCAATGTTTATGTTCCATCTAACTCCTCTCTTGTTGTCTACTAATGTTAAAATGAGAGAACTCATCTTTTCCTACAGGGCTAATGAGTTTGTGCTTCCTGCCTGCCTTCTCTGCTTTGAGACCCTCAGAGCCCCTGGAAGAGAAGAGTGGCTCTCCTTCCCTGCATGCCCAGCAGCAGGCTGTCCTCTTTCTGTTACATACCTGCTGAATTGATCCCTTACTTGTCCTGGGAAGTGAGATAAGTGGTTGGGAGCTCTTAAGCAGTTATCTCTGCCCAGGAACTCAGCTTTCCTCTTAATTTTTTTTTTTTTCTTCCTTCTGGTTTCTTCCTACACTTCCATAGCTGCCAAAAGCTTGCAATTGTGAGAAGACCTGCTTGTAAATTAACCTACGTGCAGGCCTGACAGCAAGCTGTTGCAGACTTTTGGCTCCATGCATTGTTTAAGATCTTAATGCCTTCTCCTGCTGTGTGGTATTGAAAGTCAGGCCAGTTTGCCCATAATTATGAAGTAAGCTGTGAGATGTGCAGTGACTGTCCATATAACAGCTATAATGTGCCAGTAAGGGAGATGATGCCTTTTTAAGACAAAGGGTCAGGTTTATAATCTAGATTTATTTTTTTGGCTGAATGGCTTATGCTATGAGAAAAATGTTCTTAATATTGGTGGAGCATATGTGCAATAGAAAATGTTGTTGTTTCAAATATTCCACTCTGACCCTCTGTGGTGCTGAGGTGTTTTCACATCTGTAATGGTGGGGTATGTATCACTGCTAAAACATTCATGAGAATAAAGCCTGCTCCTAAGCCAGGTGAGTAAATGATTGCTGTCTGCTTTTCTCTTGAGCAGGTGTGGATGAGAAGCCAACGATCGCGTTTGCCACCATCCCTACAGCCAGCCGCGTTATTCAGACGGTCGCCAGCCAGATGGCCCAGGGTGTTCCAGGGCAGACAGTCACAATCCTTCAGCAGGCAGCTCCAGTGACCATTGGACAGCATCAGCTCCCTGTGCGGGCAGTCACTCAGAACGGGAAACATGCCATCCCCACCAACAGCATCACTGGCAGCACTTACGGTAGGCTCTGTTCCCATGACATTATGGTTTTTGATTGCTTTCTGAGTTTAGCACTTGGGTTGTTAAGCTGTAAGGGTTTTCTCTTCTTAGTATATATCAAGTTATTCCACATGTCCAGTTGCAAAGGTATTCCAATTCTTCAGCTTCTGTGGCTGTAAATGTCAGTGGTAGATACCCTTCTGTCCACCTCTCTTTCCCTAGTGAAAAAGCTTTGCTATCTAGTGTCGCTTCTGAAAATTCCAATGTCTCGTCTTTGTCCTCAGCAATGCATTTCTTACTAGTTATCCTCTCTGCCCTTTGAGGGTTACTTGTTGAAAGTCACTAATTCTTGTGTAGAACCTATTTTCATTTGTTTTCTTCAGACAAACAGCCTTTGCTTTTTCAGCATGCCAAATAATAAAATTTCCATGGTGCTCTTTAGAACTTGTGGAATACAACTCCATGGAGTATTAAGAAAATAACATACTTTCCCCTCTTAAGGTCTTAGAGCCTGAGAGAAATAAAATCTACTTTATGTGGTGAATGGATGTAGGATTTTTTTTTTAATATACAGGATGTGTTCTAGTCATTTGTCAAGTCTTGACTTTTAAAATCCCCCTACTAGCTGTGTCTTGACAGCCTTCTCTTACTGTTAGCTCAGCACATCAGGTTTTCTTCAGTTAAGGATGGTGACTAGGGGTGATAGTATCCAGGTTTCTTACTGCCTTTTCAGTGAGAGACCAAGCACCTCTACTCTCCCAGGCTGGTGCTTATGGGGGGTTTGCAACGAAGGGCACTGGTGGGATTTTGATGCCTTTCATGAGGGTAGGAATGTTTGTACAGAATTTTCTGCCACATCTATTCACAGTATCACCTGGCTCAGACCTGAATTGGAAGAGTCTTATTGGAGCAATGAAAAAAAGACAATAAGGGGTTTATGCCCCTCTAGGATATTAAGATATTAAATGGATGAGATAGGTGGAGTTGCTGCTCTCCAGCAATGGTGTTTGTCTAATGTCAGACTGGACAGTTTATGTAATGTTTTAATGTTAAGATATTCTAATCTCAGCAAAATGTTTTCAGTGGTCTCAAACTGGAAAGTATTCCAGTTGCATCTGAGTGGGGGTTTTTTGTAAGTGGTAGTGAGTTTTCTGCTTCACAAAATACAGCCTGAGCATCTTTATTTTTCTCAGTACAAGGTTGACTTCTCTTCAGCTGCGTGGTTTAGGTTCTCTGAGTCACTGCACTGTCATTGGTGACTATCCTTATCCCTATCCTTTTTTTTTTCCTCCTCCTTTACCCTCCTGATGCTCTACAGCCTCCTTCCCATGCCTTGGTAGAAATTGCTGGGCTTTGAGGGCCTTTGTTCTCTTTGCTTTGTTTACTTACCCTAGGGCTCCTGTTTTGAATGCACTTAGAAGTGAACACTTCACTAATGTTCTGTCCTTCCATCCTTTGCAAATCAGTCTGGAGGGCAGAGGATGTGCTGTCTCCTGAGCCCCCTTTGGCTGCCTCTCCAATTGATGCGGATTCCAAAAGCTGCATGTGTTTTGTTTTCCAAGCAGTGCTGTGTGCCAAAAGCAGTGTGTAAGCACATTCTCTGTCTGGAACTAGAATTGTAGACATTTTTACAGAGAGTTCCTACTTAAATCATTTTTTTTCTCACCACTTTTATT
Source organism: Galbula dea (assembly GCA_013399015.1). Taxonomy (NCBI): domain Eukaryota; kingdom Metazoa; phylum Chordata; class Aves; order Piciformes; family Galbulidae; genus Galbula; species Galbula dea. The sequence goes on from VWZX01002138.1 coordinate 48,137, forward strand.
AATGAGAGGGTGGGATCTTTTGTCAGTACTGGAATACAAGATTAGAAGCCAGAAATTCCAATGTTCTGATCCCAGTTGTGATGGGAACACATTTGATTGTCTGAGGTAAGGTCTTTCTTGCCCCTTCTACAACTGAGACATCAGTATGGCCAATATATGGATTCTGATCTGGTTTCACAGCAGCCTGGCTCTTCTCACTGTGCAAGCAGAGCCCTCTAGACTGAAGGCACATCAGTTGGATGTTGTAACTTGCAAGAGGTTCTGATTGTAGGTAGCCAGAGAACTACCTCTCAGAGGAGGTGTGCTAGAATTTCTACCAGGGGATTGACCCTCCCCTTCTGGAGATGAATGCTTAGCTGGTAATGCCTTGTTTCACAATAGATAGGAAGAAGGAAGTTCTGTGAAAGGAGTTATTGCCAGTTTGATAAAGTTGCAGACAGCTGAGATTTTGGGAGGGTAGAGAGAAGGCTAGCAAGCCTTTCAGAACAGACTGGAAAGCAACACTTGAATACATGCAATCTGTCACATTGGACTGTGGTGTTCTGTTTTCTTGCTTTCTGGAATAGCAAACACTTGTGCTCCTTCATCACATTAATTCTTTCTCTCTCTTGTCCTGCTTCCCAGCTCTTACAAATCCATTGCAGCTTCTTGCAGCCCAGGCAAGCTCGTCCACTCCTGTCGTAGTCAGCCGGGTGTGTGAGGCAGGGACCGAAGAGACGGCTGCAGCCCCTGCCAGTGAACCTGAAGCCAAAAGACCCCGGCTAGAAGAATCCAATGCAGCAGTCTCAGCCCAAACTGGAGTCATCACCTCTGCAGTGCCACAAGGACAGGCAACCAGTGAATGAAGAAGCGGTGGGAAGAGCTGGAGTGATGCAGGGTGGGCATGGGGTAGCAGGAGCCCTAAAGCAGCTTTCAAAGAAAACAAACCACAACTGTACCAACTCAAAAGATAGTGGCTAAAGAGCTCTTTTTAAAGTCAGATTTTTAAATGGGAGGAACAACAGCTGTTAGAATCACAAGGTGCCAAAAAGAAGGGGAAAACCCCTCCCAAGAACCCATATCTGGAACTCTGGTCTGTCTTTACCTATGGGATATTTTCTTCCTTTTTTAAAAAAAAAAAATTCAAAAATAAGAAAAAAAAAAAAAGACAAGTGATTGTATGACTGCTGGGATATTTTCAACTGTCTCTTCCCCTTTTGGCTCCAAGGGGATGGGACTTGCAGTTCAGCATCTAAAGGAATGTAACACAAATACATTCTGCTCCCTGGAAAGAAAAGTCCTCATTTTCTATGCCTTAATACTGTGCTTCTCAGAGCTTTGAACCATAGGACTGTTTTCAGAAAGCCACCTAAGGCAATCAGATGCTGAAAGATGGGTGCAGTATCTCACAACAACATTAAAGAAACATGGTACCAAGCTTAAAGAAAAAGGCAAATGATTTTGTTTTTTAAAACAAAAAATTCTGAATATGAACGAATGTTTATTTATGTGAGGATTCAGGAGGAAGAGTTAGAGGGCTCAGCCACCTGGATTTCCAGATGCAATTTCTCTCCATTCCCTCTGAGGGAGAATAAGATGACAGAGGAACTGTATTAATGTGGTTCCTGTAAAGATATTAAAAACAAAGGGTTTTGTACCTTCAGTGATTTCTTACAGTTATTCATCACTTGCTCTGGACAACCTCCAAAGTATCTTAATGACCAAGGATCACGGGGAAGGGTGTCTCCAAAAGGTTCTCTCTGTTTGATCACATCCTGTGCTGGAGCATCAGGTTTTGTTCAAAATAGCACTGTAGGTGAAGACATTGCCACTGTCTCTGTGAACTTGAGAAAATACTGGTTTGTCTTCTGCACTAAAGCAGTCCACCTTCACCTCCTGCTGGTAGTGTGGTCCTCGGCTAAATGGATGATGGTCAGGAGGCCAGGGCTGGGTAGAATTTGGTCACTGACCTTCTACCATGGCTAACAGCAAAGCTCCTGTGTTATTCTTCTGAGAGGGAGGTTGAGAGCTGGGATGAGAGGCAGCAGAGTTCATGCAGTGTTTAATACAAATTGTGCAAGAGTAGAGACCAAGGTACAAGAGGCCTCTTACTTTCCACGTGGCAAAAGTCACAGGTTTCTTTTCATTGTCTGGCTCCTTCTCCCATCTCTCCTCCCTCAAGGACCATTGGATTGGCCAGCAGGAGGAGGCTTTGACTCAAACTGTGTTCCAGGCTCTTCATGTAGTACGAGTATTTCTTGCAAGTAAGGCAGATTTGAGTCTCTTCAGCCACATGGAACAGTTGGGGGTGTGTGATGCCTTGTGACTGGCAAAGAAATCAACCCTTGCAGAGCCTCCAGCTAACCCCTTTGGTTTTATGCCTCTTTGCAGACCCCTTGGCTGACGTGTCTTCTGGCAGCACAGCAGAGATCTTTTAATTTAGAAGATGTTATGGCTTTGGTAATGGCAAAAGGGAGCTCAGAGGGATGTGGGATATGTGCCTCTGGTAGGTTATCCCCCTATCTGTACTGATTATTGTCAGGTTGCTCTCTTGTACAGTCTGACAGTGCTGTCACAGAGCAGAGAGGCAAGTCTGCTGCATGAACATGTTGCAGAAAGATTTCCCCAAAGTGCAGTAAATGATACTGCCAGGGTGTCCATGGGGATTAGGAGGTAAGGCACAACCATTCAATGTCTGCTGGAATCTGGGGAGGGGAAGGAAATCTGCAAGGTAACAGCTGGTATCACTTGTTCCCTTCTAGGTTTCCTTTCTCTTTGTCCAATCCTGTTCAATAGTGAAGTCCAACCACTTGCATACAAACCAGGCATGTTTTATTCTCAACCCAGTTGTTTTGTGAGAAGCATTTCTGACAGAGGGAAAGAATTCCTTGGTCTCATGGGTTGTGGTTACTTTCTGCACTTAGAGGCACATACAATATCCAGGACAGTTCATTTCTCTACAGCTAGGTCTTCATGATTTAGGTGTCTGCCTTTAGTGGCAAATTATTGGATTGGATTTTAGTACCTTGAAATGATTTCTATGGAGAAGGAATGTTACAGACCACAAAGTAATTGAAGCAGGCTGGCCTCCAGCTGTCCCTTTTCCTGCTAGGAAGGCTAGGTGTGGCACAGCAGCAAAGCACATGGATTAGCTCTGTCTTCTGTGGCAGTTTTCAAAGCCAGAATTCAATAAAATGGACTTCAAGGAAGAATGCACCAGTAAGAGTGCAGCATAGTTTCTCTGATGGTGGTTTAGATCGAGGCACGCCTCTGAAACAGCCCTGGGGCTGGGGAGCTTTCCTGAAGCAGAGGAGTCTTGAGGCTTCCAGTGTGTTGGGTGAGTCAGTGCAAGATGAGCAACAAAGAGAATGCTGTTCAGGATGGGAAGCCACTGAAGTTTTGTGGATATTATTTTTACTGCTGTTTTTTTTTCTTGGAAATTCTAAATAACCAGGCCCTAAAGTCCTGTAAACTAATCCAGTAAAAATACATCAAGTGAATGACAGCTTTCACATCCTAGCTGCTGCTTGATAGATAACTTTTGGAAATCTGTGTTCAGGTTGTGTGTGTAGATCTGTTTCCTGAGTATTGAGAACAGAATAACACTTTCTCTCTCCTTTTTGAAGCTCCCAATGCCCACTGGTTTAAATGTGAGTTGAGGATAAGCAAATATCTTTTGATCTGTTCACCCATTCTGCTTGAGGTGCCTGGAACTTGTCAGTTCATCCTCTCAGGAGGTTGTTGCATTGTCAGTCTGCTGCATCTCTGCTGCTGTAGGAGGCAGCCATATCACTTGACAAGATTTTCTTTGTAGCTTTGCCTATATCCTGCCTGATAGCAGGCAAAATAGTATTTGTAACTAAACCCTGTAGAGAGCTGTGGAAAAATGTGGTCCTCATCTGGAAACATGAGAAGGGGACATCATGTTTATGGCTTCCAGATTAATCCTTTCCACACATTGTTCAGTCTGGAAGATGGCATCACTCTTTTTACATAGCAGTCCTGATTCCCCAGGCTTTTGGTTTTGAGCATGGGCATGAAAATTAAGGTGACGGTAGAATTCTGTCTTCAACTAGAAAGAAAATGTTTACCTTAATGGTTATGTGCAGTACTCAGATTATTTCAAATTGATCATGTAACTTGTTTATATTGTCTAAAAAGTTGTATATTATGTCCTCAGTTATGTTAACTGAGAGAGGTGGGGGGGTGGGGAGAGGAGTAGGAGGCTTCACTGCATCTTCTGTCTGTATAACAAAGGTCAAGGAATATTTAACCTACTATGACTTAGACCTGGGAAAACCTTAAAACAGTTCTTACTGGATGAATTCACTTTTCACCATTCTCTTTTGGTTTCTTTTGTTCATCTTGGGCAATGACAGGCTGATTTTACTCTGATTGCAGTCACTGTGTAGCAACTCAGTCTGCAAAAGCTGAATGCAGTTGATCTTGGGTTTATTCCACTGGAATTCTTTAGTTATTGTTTAGTCTTGACCTTGGCTCTTGTGATACAGGAAACCTTTTAGTGAGATCAGATTAATTTGATTTAGTGATAACAGTGCTGAGCACAAAATTGAAGTTGATGATGAGCTCATATATTCTTTTCAACTCCTTTTTCTTCCCATATTCCTTCCTCCCCTGCACCATTAACACTGTCCCCTGTAGCATGGCCAGTCATTTTTATCCACTGCTGGGAGCAGCACCTTGCACTAAGCTTTGCCCAAGGACTCGAGGATGAAAATACCTGTGGGATATATGGAGCTCCAGAGCAGGTTGAGACAGATCAATTTGGTTACCCTGTACTTAATTTTCATGCTGTGTTTTAGTCCTGTTACTCTTGGGCACAGTTTGTTCAGGAGTGTGCTGTCAGAGACATGATGAAGTTTTGTGAGAGGAAAGAAATAAGGTAAGTAATGGCTGAAGCTTTTCCAGTGCTTCTGCAAGCAGTGTTACAGTCTGGCTTCAGGTTTTGGGGGGAATAAGCTGGCATGTTGTAGATACCTGTCTTCAGTACTGAATTGGTACTGTCATTGAGAGGTAATTCCATGAGGGTTTTCCCTTTTTTGGGTAGGGAAATGCTAGCAGTAAAAGAAAACTTGAAGCACAGAAGTCTGGGTACCTATATCTGGACAAGTGAGAGCATCTGACCCTAGCTTTCATCCCACATGGTGTGGAACACTTTTCACTCACCACTGGGGATGTTCAAACTGATGTTAGAGCTTTTCATCTATGATAGCAAGAGGGTTTCCCAGTGAGATATTTGATACCACACTGTCTGCTAGCCTGTAAATTAATGTCAAAATGCAGGGTGAAAGAAATGTTTCCCTGCCATACCTAGGTTTGGGCACGTTGGATGAGAAGGATTTAATCTAGCAATAGTTCTTTTCCACAGAGGATCAAAAGCTGTTCCTTCAAGTTATTGCATCTAAGGATTAAATTCCAACTGTTTGCTTGTTCCATCTTTGTTTCTGAGGTTTAAACTATGACTTAAATTATAGTTTATCACTGGGATAAACACAGATCATATAAAACTGCAGTATTAGAGAAGATCAAATCTCTAATGTCTCTGTTATTGGCCAGTTGTAGCTGTGTAGAAATGTAGAATAACCTGGGCTGAAAGAAACCTTTTGATGTCTCTGCTACATCCTCCTGCTGAGAGCAAGTCCAACTAGATGATGTTGCTGTGATCTTGTCCAGCTGAGGTTTGCATGTCTCCAGAGACAGAGGTTCCATGACTCTGGTCCCTGTTCTACTCTGGCCACCCAGGAGGTGAAAACTTTTAGCTGTCTATGAAGAATTTCCCACGCAGCTGCATGCATTCATTGCCTCTTGGCCTATCACATCACACTTCTGAGAAGAGCCTAGCTCTGCCTTCTGCATCTTCTAGAACATAACTACCTGTTATTTTTTCACTGACCTTTTGAGTTTGCAAATGCCATCCTGCAGCAAATGATCTGTCTTCCCTTGCCAGTGAGTCTCTTGGGTACCTCCTCTTTCGGCTCCCATTGGTTTCCCCCTCTACTTGGAGTTGTTTCTGGCAACTCCAGAGTCCTTTAATCCAACTCCTAATTTAATGCCATTGCTTGGAGGTCTGCATCTGGTGAGAAACTGTGTGTTTTAAGTTGCAGTAGTGCAACAGATTGTTCAATAGTGTTATTTTTTGTTTCCTTCTGGGTGAAAAATTTAGCCAAAGCTGCTACTATTCTAGCATACACTACTGTGGTAAAGGGAAGCTTAAGTCTGGGGCCAGCTGTGCTGCAGAAAACAGTTACACTACAGGGTCATCTGCATTGCTGGAGCTGATGGGATGGGGAGTGATGCCTCCTTGCATTGTGATTTGCACCTAGAGGTAGCTGTGACTTGATGCTGGAGCACCTCTCTCTCTCTGCAGGTGCTTAGCAGCTGTTTGGCTGTGGCTAAATCAGCAGCTCTCTCTGCTAGGTGGGTTGTTTGCAGGGCAGTGAATGTGTTTGTGCACATGGGTGTGGATCTGTACATGCATACATAATCAGGAAGGGGGAATACCTAGCTGTGATGGTGGCTTTCATGGGGCAGGAGTACAGCAGTGAGCATTTTACTTTGGCCTGAGAAGACATTTTGAAAACTACTTGGTTTTCTTGGAGCACTATATTTAAATCCCCAATTTTTAAGCAACTTCTAACCTTTCTATTTATGTGTTCAGAAAATTCTTTGGATACCTTTTAAATTTACCAACACTGAATTAAAACCCTTCAGAATGTATGGCTGGTCCTCTCCTTATGTGTCACTTTAAGTTTCAGAGCCTGAGGGTAGTTGTGCCAAGTCTGCTACCCCTTTGCTTTCAAGAAAAAACAAAACAAAACAAAGGCAAACCATTGACAATTCATGAGTGGCAGCTAAGGAAGAAACCCTTTAAAATATTTTTTTTTCAGAGAATATTAAATTAGATCAGTGTAAACATAACTTTTGTATTTATTAATGTGTGTGTGTGTGTGTGTGAATATAGATATATAAATGGTCCATGACTATTTCTTTCTCTTCAAATGGTACTTTACACAGACTTTTTTTACAGTATGTTGGTAAATTCCCACACCAGGCACTGATTCTAAAAGAATGATGTACCTATTTTTGTAATGAATGTGAGCAGCCAGTAAAAGCAGCTTTCCTTCAGTGATTGCTTTCATTCCTCTCACAGAGCAGAAGAGACACCTTGGTACTTGCATCTTCGTTGTGTTAGGAGCCTTTGCTTCTGGCATTGTCATGCTTTCAGCAACCCCAGTCCCTGCTGCTTTTTGGGCAAGAAAATCCCCCAGATGGCACTAATGAAAGCTGGAATCCTGTCTCAAGTTATTGCTAGATGTGGTATCAGGGAATTTGTTACAGATTCTGCTCTGTAGGTAATGGGACCTTATTTCTAACAGAGGAAATTAATGGAGAGTCCATCAGGATGCTGAAAGGTTGAGGTCCTCCCTGTCTGTCAGGTGCCTAACCTAACACTGGGGCCCTGTGAAATAGTTTTGTTTTCCTCTGTGGTGAGATTCTTCTCCTTTCATGATGCTTCTGTCTCTTCATGGGGCCTGGGGTGTGTGTATATCCCCTTAAATGTCTAATGTTCCCACTCACAGAGAGTAACTTTCCCCTAACTGGCCAAATGGCAGTCCCTGTGGCTTAACCCCCCAGGGATTATTAAACACACAGAACTGTTTTGACCCACTTGGACCTTCTGAGAATTATTCTTAAAAGCAGGTGATACTTGGCTTCTTAATCCTACTTGCTCTTCTAGAAGTAGAAATCCCTTTCTCTGTAAGGAGCTGAGCCAGTGCTTCACTCTGGTGCTTTCTGTCTAGTGATAGGGCTTTGATACCTAAGGGAGGGCAGGGTTGGTGTGAAGAAGAGTAAGCAGGATCAGAGCAGTGAAAGGAAACAGCCCTTGTGAAAACCAGACTTCCCCTAGCATTTGGTTACTGGTTTATCTGCCACTCAGTTCAGCAATGAACCTTTGTGATCTAGACCTTCCAGTCCTGCTTCTGCCCCACCTCAGTTTCACTGAAAGCAGAGCTTTCCTGAAAGCTAAGGGCAATGCTGGGGAGAAGTCTGTTGGCTGAAGAAAAATGAGATTTAAATGAAGCAGAAAAAGTGAGATTTCCTTCTGTTTCACTGCCTTGCTGCTAAAAGTCTACAGTGCAGAGCATGCTAATGTTCTGCTGCTTTAAATGCCACTCTTCAGAAGTGGACAGGCTGCTAAGCAGGCAAGTTGGCTCTGTAGCAAATGAGTGACTGTAAACCTAACCTTGCTTTCTCTGTCTTTCTCTCCCAAATGGGCTTGAAGTAGAGGGAACCAGAGCATTGTGTCTAGGATCTTTTTGTTTTAATGGGAAAAAAAATGTAAAAAAAGAAAAATTAAATGAGATTTTTTTTAAAGTATGCTGAAAGAGAAAATGGAATGGCTTTAAAAGACAACTCTTAGAAGACCATATATTGTCTTGGGTTCTGGACATGCTGTTTGTACTGCAATGAGACTGGCCTTGTGCAGCCTGCCAGCCAACCTCTGCATAGCCAAAAAAAAGTGTTGGAAGAGTCTGTAGCTACCCAAAAGACTCTTAAAAGCTGTAAAGGGTAAATCAAAAGATGTATGTGAGCAATGGATGGTAAAGCTGGAAATTCAGATTCAACTCTAAATATTGGCTTTAAAAAAAATCAGAAGAATCTGCATTTCCCCCTGTTCTGCAGATACACATTCCCACTGAGTCCCTTGGGGAAGGCTGCAGAGGTGTGAGGACCTGGAATACCTCAATGGCTTGATGGAAGTGTTTTGCTACAGAGATCTGGGAGAGCCTTACCCCTTTCAGCTGGCTTTGGCACTTAAAGATTGGGAATGGATGGGGGGGAACTAAAGCCATGCTTGTATTTCAGTCCCTAGTGTTGCTTGTACAAGACACCTCCAGCCAGATGTTTTGGGGTTTGTGGGGTTTTTTTACAGCTGATATCAAAACTATATTTTTGTGACTTGTTTTCATTATCAGTGCTTTTCAAAAAGCTGGTGTGTATCCCAAGGGGCTCCATCTGGGGCAAGGGATGGGAACTTCATCATCTTTATCCAGCCAGTTGCAGCACTGCTCCTGTGAGATGCTTAACTGCACAGGCAGACCATGGCTTGGCCTGCACAAGAGTGTGGGAGTGTGTCCTGGTTGTGCTGGGGAGGCTGCTGCTCACCAGAGGAGATGGCAAACATGAGCATCTGAGGAGCAGGACCTGCATTTCCACATCAGATGGGATACAGTGGGTTTGTTGTTTTTTTTTTAATATGGAGCCATATTTTTAAGTAATTTGAGATCTGAATGTGATTTCTAATGTATCAAGAACCTTAATATTTTAAAGCTATAACAAAGTTTTTAATTTCTACCTTTTTTTTTTCATTTATTTTAACTGTTCTGTTACCTTAATTTGATGTATGTGGTTGGGGAATGTTGCTTCTCCTCTTAGCATTTGTTTCTATAACCAGAAATAAAATCATGTATGAAAGAGAAAATGCCCTGATATTGCTTGCTGCTTTTGAGTGGTAGACTCAAATCCTTCATGTGCTGTCATGGCAGGGTTAAGATTCCTGCAGCAGTTTGTGTTGTGCAGTCTATCCCTTCTCAGTGAGCTTTAGGGTGTTCTTTTTTTTTTTTTAATTAAATGCTGTAGAAGGGATATACATGTCTGGGCACCTTGCACTGTTCTGGAGTTCACCTATCCTGCTTCTGTTCCCTTGTGGGTTACTTGGGAAGCTGTTCAACTGCAGCAGAGTGAATGTGTGTGTGACTTTTGTCATGAAGTGAACCATTGGAACCATTGCTGTTTTGAAAGAAACTCCTGCAGTATATTTCCCTGTAACTGTATAATAGCTTGATTAATTATGTGAGGTCACAAAACAGTTCTTTATTCACCTACTTTATAATTATTTTTTCCTCCTTTGCTTTCCTACCAGAGCTACAATTTAAGTTCAGGGTTCATAAGCTATTCTGACTTCCGAAATGGAATAGGATTATTTGAAGACCTCCATTGATGTAAAGTAGCTGTATATGACTAACTGATGTTTTGAATAATAAAATTGTGCTCGGTTTAGCTAAGATGCTCAGCCAGAGCCTTTTGGTTTTTTAGCATCTTTTAGAGTTGTCACATCTTTGGCTCCCCAAATGCACCAGGGATGAGGAGAAAGGTGTGCAGGGAAAAACCTGAATGCATGCTAGCTTTTACTGCAATGGCTCTCACCATTACTAGCTGGAGTGTGGATGCTACTTCCTCTTCGAGGGCACAAGGGAGCTGATGCTCTGGTGGTTAATCGCCAAGTCATACAGTTAATGAACTGTAATGCTGGGGGGCATAGGGCAGAGAAGTACCAAAGGGCAAAGTGCCAAGCTTCCTGTCGTGCCATCTCCTCCCCGCAGGGGGATGCAGGGAGAGCTTCAGGTATGTTAGCAGTCAGGAGGACAGGCGTTTCTGATGGGGATGTATGCTGCCTTAACCTTTAGAAGCTCTGAAGACCCACTGCTGAGCAGCTGGGTTTAACACGTCTTGCCCTTTTTTTGGGAAGCGTTTTTTGAACAGGTTTTAGGAAAAACCTGTCTTATCTCCGTGCCTCTGTGTTCCAGAGGAAGTGTCCCAAGAGCTGCTCTCTTTCACCTTGGCCTCCCGAGATGATTAACAGCAGCAGCATCTCGAATTAATCAATGAACAGCCCCTGGAGAGGACTTTGCCGTCACCTTTTCTTCCCTTCTTTCTCTGGGCTGGGACCAGCCATCCCCCAGCCCCCTCTGGACCTTCCCCACCTGCGGAACCTCCGTGCAGCAGCAGCCGCGTCCTCCCCGGAGCTGGCCCTAGCGGACCGCCGGGCCCCGGGGGAACGCTTTGGCAGTGCACGGGGGCGGGGGCAGCGGCTTAGCTTTCGGCATGTTCACGGCGGCGGCCGAGAGCTTCCTGAAGCAGGCGAGGTACCGGGAGGGGTGCTGAGCAACCGGGGAAGGGAGGGCGGCCAGGGACCCTCTCGGAGGTACTGGGCCCGAGGCTGCGTTACCGGGATGGAGGGTGGGTGTGTGCACCTCTCCAGCCCTGGATTTCTGAGCTGGGGCCCGACCAGTGCCCGGACGGCTTTGTCCCCGACAGGGAGATCCAGGAGGAGGAGCTGCGGAAATTCACCTCCCGTGTTGCCGCTGTCCTGCAGGGCCCGGAGCTGGGCCCCGAGGCCGTGGACTGTCTGCAGAGGCTGCACCTCACTGTCGCCGCCACCAAGTACCCCCGCAGGTGAAGAGTGGCCTTGTGTCTGTGTGTGTGAACCAAAGCGTTACTTTCTTGACAAAAAAAATGGGATAGAGAGCGTTTAGTGCTTCAAGAAAACGCCCTATTCGGAAAAGATCGAGTTTGCTTTAAGCATAAAGCCCATCAGCCCCTTTGCCGTTTTTTCCTGTTGCCTATCTCCTTTTGCTGTCAGAGCAACAAGAGTTTGTGTCACTGAGCACACTTTCAAGCTGCATTAAGGAATGAAATTCACGAGTGAGGGGGATAACGATACTTGTCAGGGTTACTGTCAAGGGATATCATCCCAAGACTAAGAATATGCAGGAGGTAAATGTCTGAATCTTTTCCTGCCTTGCAGTGGTGCTTTGCTGTGGCTCTTGCAGGCTAGATGGCAAGTTTGTGGAGCTGTTGCAGACAGTGCTGTGTTCACCCAAGTGCCCTGAGCAGATTCAGATGTTATGTGCTGCCATCCTGAGGGAGATGTCACCTTGCAATGATCTGAGCCTCTCCTGTGATGAGATTCAAGATACAAAGCTCTTGAGCCTGGTATCGTCTGTCCTTTTGACTCAGGTAAATGACATGTCAAGTCAGAAATCTTCCCTTGTCAATATGGATTTGCTTTCTGATTGTTTCCTGTTTGCTGAGCTCAAGGAGCCTGAAAATCAATTGAAAGTTTCTAGGAAAAAGCAGAATCATTTCTGTTTATTTAAAGAACCTAATTATTCTGCTTTGTGTAGGAAAAATGGTAACACTTTTGTGTTTAGTATTGGATAATGAAGACTCCCTAAAATTGTGATGTATACAGATTGAGGACTTCGAGCAGGCTTGTAACTAACTTGGAGCACAAAGGAACTCTTTAGTGCTAGCTGCTATAGTAGACTTCAAGTCTTGAATCCATAGGGTGAAAAATTTGACAGTGAATTTTATTGCTGCTACTTTTTCTGTCTGTGGTACTGGCTTTCATGTTCAAATGCAAAAACAAAATATAAAGAGAACCTATAAAACATGTATGGCTATAAGTGTAGATAGCACTTTAAAGATCTAGATTATCCACACATTAGAAAACACAAGGACCTTCCTGGTTTGAGTGCTGCCTGCAGTGACTGCCCTCTAGGTAATAAGCTGGAAACTTTTTTCTGCTCCTTCCAAAAGAGGGACCTGCTTTATTTTCGTCATTGTGAGGATATGAACTAACCAGAGAGTCCTAGAGCATGTCTATTTAGACAACAGTCTATTTTCTGTTCATAAATTTCTTATTTAACAATTGAGCTAACAAACTGACCACACAGGAAGCAGTTAGTGCTAGTACTGTCTGCTCCAGAATTGATGGCTTATGGTGTTTAATTTGAAGACATCCACTGCAGTTTTTAACTACCACTTCAGCTGATGGTTGTCCCCAAACCTGTTGTTCTGTCTCCCCTTGTGGGAACTGTGAATTCACATTGCAGAAGATCACTGTAAAATGTGGTAAAATAGCTTGTGCTTGGAGTTCTTTTTAGGTTGGACATTGGTGTTGATGCCTGATGGAAGAGTTTGTATGATATTGGTCTCCAGTGCTAGTAGAAGATTACCTGCCTAGCTTTCACTGTGCTTTATCTCTAAGGGTAATAAGAAGGGTGAAGTGTCTGCTGTGGGGCAGCGTGTTGTAAAGGTCCTTGAAAGAAGACTGCCTGAGGGTCAGAGTGCTCGGTACCTTCTTCCTGTCCTGTCAAATGTCATCAGTCTTTCACCAGAATCTCTAACTGAAGGTAAATCTAGGAAGGCCTGAGATTACATCTGCTGTGATCTGTATAGTGATCAGAAGGCTTTGTCTAGGAGCAGGACGTGCAAACTGGTGTTACAAATTACATCACAGCCACAGGGAAAGGGAACTTATTAGGTGAGACATATTCCACCACTCAAAAATGGGACTAGGCCTTTAGCTGCTTTGGCCACTTGTAGGGCCTGGAGTCTATGTTCTGTATGGATTTCTATCACAGTAACATGTAGCCTAGCTCAGGTCTTCAGATGCAGTGGGAGTGTAAAGTTGTAGCTGTCCTGAGGGGCATCAAGCAAAGTGAGAGGCAGAAACATGCCTGTGTATTTGTTCAAGAGAGCAGCAAAAACAACTAAGGGTACTCTACATGAGAGAGGGAGGACTGTGGTGAGCAATATGCCCTGGTGAGTAAACCACAGGAGAGCATTCCAGGCTCAAAAGGGTGAGGAGTTGTGTTTTGAGCCGAGAGTCTGTTTCTGGGAGTTCCCTGGGAGGTTTGCATATGTCGTGCAGTATGCAGGAGAAGCTTTGGGGAGGACACTGGGCCATGGTGTATGGGCTGCCTGAGCAGGCAGGATTACCTGCCTGAGCCTCTGCACATTCTCTGTGAGGGATTTTGCCTTTGTCTGCAGAGCTGAGGCCAGCCACTGCCTTAATAGATTTGACAGTAATTTTGTACCTTCCTCCTAATAGCAGCTGTGGATGGGGCAGAGGAGCAGGTACCTCTTGATTGACCTGATACCAGAAGTCCTTGTTTCCAGCACTCACTCCCAGACTTTTTCTCTGAGAAAATAGGCAAAATAATAATGAGATTGACCCAGTGCCTAGGAGTGAGAAAAGGTCAAGGAGCTCTGAAATGAGTGTGAGCAATCCTGGACTCTTGCAGTAGCATGAGGAGGAGTACAGGGCATCTGCCTTGGCGTACCAATGTTTTACTGATTGCTGGATTGGAGAGTCAGTGATTTAGGCTGGAGAAGAAGTCCAGGAACTGAGTAACTGGGGGTGTGTAGCAGAGGCTGCTTCTCTGCCCAGTCTAGCAATGACCCTGTGACTTTCCTTGTACAGAGCAGACCAATGTAGTCAGTAAAAAGATGGCTGACTGGCTGAGGTATGCAAGTACTCAGCAAGGAGTCCCTCAGCCCTCAGGAGGCTTCTTCTCCAATCCCAGAACCAGGCAGGTAAGTGGTGAGTTGCCATGGTTATATCACAAGGGTATTTGTTAGTCACATATTTCCTACTTTGGGTTCCCAGAATCAGCTGCTTTTGGGAAGCAGGAACCTAGAAGCACTGCTGTTCTTTGTCACTTTTTGTGCAGTAAGCAGTCAAGACACATAGGAAAGCAAAATAGGGTGATTCATAGCTCTGAGATTTAGGAGTTCTGCTGTTCATCCTTAGAAGTAGTTTTGAAGGGAGAGTCTTACAGTGATCATGTCCTTTGGAGTAAAAGCTGACTGTGAGTGAGGCCTGTGTCAGAGCGAGGGGGAAAGTTTGGAGTGTTTCAGGTGGGGAAGAGGATCCCACACAATTGGCTTTTCTCTCTCTGGCTGATTTCCCCACCCACAGGCCCCCTATTACATAAAAACAAGGGCTACTTGTCTCTGTGGGCACAGCGGAGTTTTCACTGCCTTCTCCCCTAGCCTTTCCCTGGGGTTCTGACCTGCTGCATCTTTTCTCCAGCCTGGTCCTGTCACAGAGGTGGATGGTGCCATTGCCACAGACTTCTTCACAGTGCTCTCAGTGGGGCAGTACTACACACAGGACCAGTGGCTCAACGTCCAAGCCTTCTCCATGCTGCGAAACTGGCTGCTGTGCTATGGGGACAAGGGGTTGAAGACCTCAAATTCGGGTACGAACTGAGGGGCTGCAGGCTGGTGTGGGTTGCACCCTCCCGAGGGGTGGGTGCTCTGAGGTGACTAGGTGGCTACACCAGCAACCTAGCAAGTGTCAGGAATATGGGCAAGAGGTCAGAGCTCTTTTACTAGGAAAAGGGAAACTTGGGAAGGAATATCACAAAACCTCCTGACCCCTTCTGACTGACCATTCTACTAGTAATTATTCATTCATGGTTTCAGGCAAAACCCCGTGGGTCCCTGAGAAAAAAGGCCTGGGTGGTGGGAGACATCATCTCTTTAGTGTTCTTGCAACACTCTGTCCTTCCCCAGCCTCCTTCGCAGCGCACCTGGGGACAGACAGCTCCCTTGCTGTTGCTGGGCACCTGTGTGGGTTACATTGCCCATGACATGAGCTGATAGGTGGTAACCTTTATTCTGTAGATGACAAATCAGGAGTGAACAAGTCTCTTCTGTCCACGGTCTCAACTACACCCACATCTAGTCGCCTGCTTCCCCCAAAGGAGCGTCTGCGGGAGAAAGCCTTTGAGTACTGCCAGCGGCTGATTGAGCAGAGCAACCGGCGTGAGTCTTGCCATGGGCCCTCCTTGGAGTTCTCTTGGTAGTGCCATTGAACATGTTTCTGGTTAACTGCCTCTTGGGACTAGGTTCTCACTCCCTAGAGTGAGGCTTTAGGCATGGGAAGTGTTGCAGCTGCTTGTGCACATTATTGACCAGCCCTCAGATGGGGCATTGGGAGGGATTTGGGGTCGGTGGCCTTGTTCTGCCTCATAAAGTGATTTGCAGGGTAAGCTGTGGTTGGTTCTCATTAGCCTGGAATTGAGGTTAGTAGGTACTCCCAGCTGTCCTGAAGTCTGGACAAAGAGTGCTCAAACTGACAGCCTGATGTTTCTGTTTGGACTCAAAGTTTAACGGGGACTCCTTTCTCTGGCAGGACCCCTGAAGAAAGATGATGGAGATCTGCAGAAAGCTGTAAGAACACCGAGGTGGGGCTGAAGCTCTGGGAGTTGTGGCTTCCCTCACTCTAATCTGACACTCTGCTCTCCTGCAGTGTCTCATTGAGGCAGTGACAATCATGGACATCATCTGCAAGCAGGACTCCTCCTACGTGTGCCGCACAGTCTCCTTCCTGAAAATCCTGCACAGCAGAATCTGTGGGGATGCTACTTATGCCAGGGCACTACTGCCTATTGCCCAGTTCTTCCTGAACCACAGTAAGTCATCAGCTCTCACCTCCTCCTCCGTGATTAGTCTTGCATCCTCTCAGTACAGCCTTTTGTCCTGGCAGTTTGCTGGCTGCCAGAGTTGGTAATTCAGCCTTGACTGTACTCTGGAGATGGATGATCCCACTCCAGGAGGCTCCAGGAGATTTAGCTTAGCCCCTGGAGCCCTTGTTGGCAGGGCTATTGAGTGGGCTGTGCTCAGCAACATGCTGTTCTCCCAGGTGAAATGGCAGCTGTGGACTCTGATGCAATCTACAAACACTTACTCACTGATCTCCCTGCTCAGCTCTTCCACAACGCATCACTGGCCTTCGAATTTGTCCAGTTCTGCAAAGACAACAGCCAGCTCTTCACTGAGTCCTCCAGCATATTCAGGCAGAGCTTCCCAAATCTCTTCAAGGTACAGCTTGCTGGAGTAGCCCTGGAAGAGAGCCTGCTGCTTCTCCTTTCTGTGCCCCAGAATTTCCAGTTTGCACCCCAGAGCCTTAGATGTTACCTCCATGGCAATGCTAGGGGAGAGCACGGGCGAGAAGGACTGTTACAAAAGCAAGCATGAGTTTGGAGAGGGAACAGGGTTCTGAGTGTGATTAGCACTGCCAGGAGAGGAGAGTCTGCATTAGTTTTACTGCCAGTGGTTTGGGACACACAGTGAACAGAGTTAGGACACTGTACTGTGTTTGTGGAAAACTTTAATAAGTTACAGCTTGCCAGCTACTGAACCAGATGCCTGTGTTGAGCTTCCAGCAGCCTCCCAGATTTGACCAAATCCTCAGACATCACTGGTTTTGCTTCTCAAAAGTGGCTTTAACTTCCCCATCCCTTTTGTTCACAGTATGAGAATTGTCTAGGTGAATGCTGGAATAGCAGGGATAGTGCAGCAGTTTGTGCTTCTTCTTTGCAGTTCCTGGCGTGGAACAGCCCCCCCCTTATCTCTGAGTTTGTGGACCTTCTCCCACTCCTGCTGGATGCAGGCACAGCGATTGAGATCTTCCATTTACTGCTTGACCTGCCCTGTTTGACAGCAGCTCTGGACATCCAGCTGAGGTAATCCTACTTTCTCTTCCTCCCGCTTGCTAATCAGGGTCTTGACATTGACCATAGCCTGGTACACGCTTCTGTGAACCTCAGCTGCCCTCTGGCTGCTGCTGTCACAGAATGAGAGGCATCTGCTACAGTCAGGTTAACACAAAAGTGCACAGATGTCAGCTTGGTTTTCTTAGTAGTGTGCTGTGCATGGGAAGAGAAAGTGACCAGCTCTTACACTTCAGAACTGGAACGCCTTTGGGGCTCAGGGAGCCGTTGTCATTCCTTTTCCATAGCCAGCTTCCAATGGTCACCACATGCTGGAGTGTCTGCCATTAGCCACCACCTCAGCACAGAATTCTGAGCTACCTGGTCTTCCCTCCCTGCTCTTACCCTGCTTTTCTGGCCTTGTTCTGGAGGCACACAGAGGCTTCTTCCTGAGGTCATTAGGATCTGTGAGTCTCCAGGAAGAGAGGATAGGACTGGGACTGGTTCTCACTGCTATACCTATGCTCTTTGTTGTATTCCCTGACATTAGCAGCTCTTTCTGGAGTGCTTAGAAAAGGGAGTCATAACAGAGGCAAGATGTTGGTGGGCTTCAGTGGCTGAGGTTTACAGCACAGTTTTCTCATTTCCTAAGACTGATAGAGAAGCAATTCTGGAACTATTGCCTGAGTCTGAGGCATCTGAGCTCCTCATTTTCTGTCATACTGGTTCTTTGGTTTCCAGAGGGCTTGGATTAGACCAACTTGCTATCCCTGTTTCCACGGAAAGAGAGTTACTCCCTTGTTCAGGATTCCAGCTATGCCCTGTCCCATTCTCACAATGCAGCACATTCTGTATGTGCCTCCTGCTAGGTCAGCTGGTCTTCCTACCTCTGAGAGGGCTGCAGGTGACCCAGCTGTGAAGCCAGCCAGCTGTCTGGAAGCCTTTCGCCATCCCCTCTACAAGAGCATGTTCCAGTATCTTCTGCGTACGAGGTCTACTCCTGAGGACGCCCCAGAGAGGTAGGAGACTGCTGTAGGAGACTGCCACAAGGGTTTGGTTCAGCCATCCAGCTCTGGGAGGCAGCACTGGGATTGCTAGGAGAGGCATAGCTGTTCTCAGCTGGGGTGAGGTGGATTTGATCTTCCCTGTGTTTGCTTTGTCAAGTGCTCAGAGGCCTTGTGGGGGATGAGGAAGGGTAGCCAGGAGAGTAGGTGGGGACAAGCCTTCAACAGTAACTTTTCTGTGGCCCACAGGCTGATTCCACTTCGGCAGCTGCTGGGATCCCTGGCCAGCAGCCCCAGGGTTGTGCAATGTGCAGAGACTGTCCCTGTCTTACTGGAGCTCTTTTTCAGCGTGGTGGCAGAGGTAGGCCTTTTGAGGGGAATTTGGCCCCTAGTCATGCTACAGGGGTCTCTTGCAAAGTGAAGAACAGTCATAAAAGCCACTGGTTTTGCTGAAACAAGGACTCTTTTTCAGTTTGCAGATGGGCCACTGATAAACCAGCTGGTGGTGCTGCTGCTGCAGAGGAGTGACCAGCTCTATGAGATCCCAGCGTTTAAAGATGACGTGTACAGGTGAGATGAGACAGGAGGCCTAGCCACGCTCCCAGCCCTTCCACTTGCTGCAGCCTGGCATCCTAGGGCAGCCCAGGAGCCTTTTCAATTGTGGAGCCCAGTCCCTGCTACTAAACAGGGTGCAAAACAGGGACTGCACCTTCAGACCTGCTGGAAGCATCCTGAGTGTACAGCTGCTGTGCCAGTGGCTGAGTGCTTGCCAGCACCTTCTCAGTTTAGTGACAGTGACCTTGCCTGTGGTCTGAGCTCTGCCCATTTCTCTCCTCCAGGGTCCTGAGCTCGCAGCTGGTGATGCTCTGCAAACTGCACCCTGCTCTTGTTGTGGAACTGTCCACAGAGATTCTGGAGTTCTCAGGAACTGTCAGCAACATCCAGAACAAGGAGGCCATCTTCACCCACGTGGTAAGCAGGGCCTGCCTGCCTCTGCTGAGTTGCTCCAACTGTGATGCAGTCTGTTAGTCACCTTCCCTTTCCTCCTGTCCTCTGTCCTAGCATCAGTTAATCTGATTCACTATTCCCTAACAGTTACTCAGTTCCTTTCCTTCTGCCTGCCCTGACCACATCTGCCTTTGCTTCAGGTCTGGGCTATTGGAGAGTACTTGTCTGTGTCCTACGACAAGCGCTGCACTGTGGAGCAGATCAACCGGTTCTTTGAGACTCTAGAGGCCATGCTCTTTGAGATCACCCAGCTCCGACCCCAGGCCAGCACCCCTAGCTGCGCACCCCGTGCCATCAGTGTCCTCATGGCCACCCTGACCAAGCTGGCAGCTCGCAGCCAGGACTTGATCCCCAGGTCAGGAGGAGTGGTGGGGAAGGGCAAAGTGCTGAAACATGCAGATCTCATAGCTTCGAGCAGATGTTTAATAGTGTTAGATAATCAAGGTTGGCAACTGATGAAACCTGAAACAGGAGAGAGGAAGCAAGCTGTGGAGGAGCAGAGTTTGGGGAAGAGGGATTTGTCTGCTGACTAACACTCTCTGCATCAGGAGGAGGGGGTGGGTCATGTCTGGTGTTCACCTGCACCAGTCTTTGGGAGTACACAGGCTTAAATAGTGACCTTGCTGAGCAAGGAGGTCCTGCCAGCTGATACCCATGTCCTTCTCTCCTGCAGGGTGTCCATGTTCCTGTCCAAGATGAGGACGTTTGTGCAGAGCCCTGCTGTCACCTCTGTTTACTCCAAGGAGGACCTTGAGGAGATCCTTATCCGGGCAACTGAGCTCATGAACCTACTGAAAATGCCAAGCGTGGCTCAGTTTGTGTTCACACCACCTGTAGAGGAGAGCAGCTCACGGTTTCAGAGGGAGGTGAATGACTCTCTCCCCTTTGCCCTGAAGATGGTCACCCGTCTCCTGGAGCCATCTCCTGGCTTCATGCCAGGGTGAGGACATGAGGTTTCCAAGAGGCTCTAGCCTCTGTTGTAACTCATCGGACACTGCTGACACTCAAGGCTGAAGGCCCTGCTCTAGGAATGAGGAACTAATGATTGTGAATGAAATAGAAAACAGGAATAAGTAGAGCTGAGGCTGCACTTCTGATCTGAGTTTGTTTGTATTTCTGTCTCCTAGCTCCTGTTGCTTTTCTGTCTCCTGTGCTTATCTTATCTCTCCCTGGCCAGTATGGATTGAAAATCTCAGTGGATTTATGTGAATGTGGCAGGAGAGTGAAGGCATGCATTAATACCCTGCCAGCACACCGTGCCCCTTTGAAGACTTCTTCTCTCCCTCCCTCTGACTTGTTTCTCCCTTCCCCCTTGCCCTTGCTATTCCCTACCTATGTATGTGCTTCTTTTGCTGCCTCTCTGCTTGCAGCAGATCAGCCAAGCAAAGGCCCGTGCGAGGTGCAGGAGGCAGAAGTGACTGCTGTGAGCCCTCACTTCTCTTCTGTCTTACCATCAAAGTAAACATGTTGAGATCCAAGAGACAGCTACCAGACAGGAGCTTAGAGAGGTTTATTGATCCAGTTTATTGTTGACACCAAGAGCATTTCTTAATACACATCAGCCCCGTGTCAAACAGGTGCCATGCTGTGTTCTGTATCCACTTGAGAGGTTTATCCACATTCGAGCTGTACAGTATTAACAAGTCGGGGGAGTGAATACATCCCACTGCTCCTCCCAGGAGAAGCAAGCCCTCATGCACACTAGTAATAGTTTTATTTACAGTCTGTTTCAATACCTGACTGCACTGTGAGCAACATACAGTTCTGGGGCTGTTTCTTACCCCAGTGTACCTGGAGGTCCAGGCTCAGTGGAGAGCAGAAGTTTGTGGTGGTACTATGGGAACTTGACAGGGTGCAGCCCCAGTACTGTGTAGTGCAAACTAACCCTCCCCTGAGCCCTGGCTCCTGGGCAGAGGGGAGTAAGGAGTGCATGCAGTTTGCCCTCCAGGAGCTCTAGACAGCCTGTTTCCTGCCCTGCAAACCTGTGGAGCTCTGTGGAGGATGAAAGGCCAACATAAGCTGCTTGATTCAAAGTTGAGTGAATCACAAGGAGCCCTATGGGGCCTTGAGCCTTTGCTCCCCTGCCTGGTACAGTTGAGTCAGTGGCAGGAGGGATGCTTTGTTCCCAGTCCCTGCTGGAGTGGCACCCCAGGGCAGTGGGTGTGAGCATGGCCTAGCAGAGAAGCAAGGCACTAGTGACTTGGTGAAGGGGCTTTGTCCATCTTGCCCTAAAAAAGGTAGGCCAGGCTGCTTATTTTGACATCTCTCTCTTTCTGCAAGGTGCAAGATGTAAGCACAGAAACCAAAACTACAGCAGTGAGGTTTAATTAAGGCCAGCCCTGTTAAGCATCCCTTTTTTAGCATCACAGTCCTCGGAGCATCGTTGTGAGATGCTGTGTGAACATCTGCTTTGCTGCCAGAGCATAGAGCATGCTGGTTCAAGAGCAGGGCGTGATGTAGGGCATTGCAGCAGGCTGTGCTAATAGGGTTCAGCTAAACCAGGTCTCAGTATCTGTCTATTTGTGGAAATCAGGTCGAGTTTATCCCGTTCACGTTGCTAAAAGCAGAGGGAGGATTTGGTGGGCAGGAGGCTGGATGTGCACAGGATCCATTAGCCACACGGTGGAGCTGCCACCCCAGCTTCGCCGCCGCCGTGTTTGCTGGCAGCAGATAGCAGAGCTATTTCTGGGATATTCCAGACTAACCTTCCAAAGGGAACCTCTGCTGCCCGTCATCACCCATGGGCATGTCAGCAGCACGAACTTCTGAGATGCTCTTAGCTGGGCAGGGGACAAGGTGGCCTTTAGAATGGCCTGGCAAAGCTGTGGAAGGAGAGGACCAAGACATGGTGCCATGATGTTGGTCTGCCTGGGCTAGTGTCAGCCGCACATAGGTCTGGCACTGCACGCAGCCAGGCTCACTCAGGTTCCTGGTGGCACAAACCCGCTGTTCCCAGGGAGCAGGGGCAGGCACAGCAGCACTAATCTGGCCATAGCCCCTTGGAGAGGAACACAGCTCCTGAGTGGGGGGAAATTCTCTGTTGTGAATGCCCCATTCTGCCAAGTCAGTCTAGGGATCTTCTGCCAGGATCGTTGTGCCAGAGCCAGGCAATAAGTCTGCGTGAGCAAGGGCAAGAGGGTTTTTTTCTTCAAGGAGCTCTCCCAAGGACTCACAGGGAGCTGCTGGTGGTGTCAGCCCTTTCCTGTAGCTGCTTTCCATCCCAAAGCAGGGCTGAGGGCAGTATGATTGTGGCCCAGCAGCAGAAAGTCATCTAGCTGAGGTATGGCACCAGGGAACTTAACTCCTAGCCATGCATCCTGCTTGGAATCGCTCTCCTGGCTGTTTTGACTGCCTTTACCACCCCCCAGAGCTGGGCGTCTTTTTCCAGACTGAAGTGCCAGCAGCATCTCAGGTGGCCACTGCCACATTGAAGCCAAGGTTTGCCCCACAGGCTAATCTTTAAATTCAAGAGGTGTTTCAAGCCTTCTGCCTGCTAGTATTGAGAGATCCTGCAGGGCTGCCAGCCTAGAGGAACAGAGGAGCCTGCCGGCAGTCCCCATGGGGGGTAGCATCCTCTCCCTTCCCCTGTCAGAGGGGACAAAGGACCAGGAAAGCTCTTGAGGAGGACAACACAGGGTAGAAGGTGACCACACAGTAGATCAGGAATGATGCTCCCAGCCAGCACAGTGGGAGAAGTGCACCCCACCCTCACATGTCCTTTCGTCCACTGCAGTGCAGGGACAAGGTGTTGAAAAGCAAATCGAGGGCAGTTATGATGGAGTCCTGGTCCTCCTTGTTGCACTCCAGGCTCCCTGTGAGGTCAGCCTTCACCAGAGCTGCACCCGCAGGCTGCTGCAGAAGGATCCTTGTACCACAAGGACTAGGAGGAGGAAGAGCTGGAACTGATTTTTTTGGCTATTTCCATGTCTGACTTGGCAACTAAAAACCGCAGCTTCTTCCCTCCGGAGCGGATGAGGTCCACTGCACTGCAGACAGCAACAACAGGGAGAGAGGTGAGTTAGCTCCCCAGGAGCCTGCCAGGTCATGGACATTTGCAAAACCCCCAATCTGCAAACATCTGCACCCCCTGCTCTGTGCCTGCTCAGTGTTACAATCAGGGTCTGTTTCTCTTCTGTCTGTAGATTTATGGAGAGCCTGGCCTTCGTGCAAGTGCTGGCAGGACAGGGGCAAACAGGCCCTGAGCTGCTCTGCCCCATGGGCACCTGAGCTCTGCCTCAGACAGACAGGCAGGGTGTGAGCTGCCCCATCCCGCCACCTTTGAGATGAAGCCTCGGGGCGGGGGGGGGGAGCGGGGTGTGGCTGGAGCAGCTCTGCATTGCTGAGACCCGCCCCTGGGGCTCTCAATTATTTTCCAAATGGACTCTCCAGCTATTGCTCCATGATCCCTCTTCCAACCCCCCTGAAAAGTTGCCTTCCCCTCTTCCCAGTGTCCTGCATACGTCACTTCCCCTCTCCGGCTTGCCTGTACTGCGGTATCCTTTGCTTTGTTGGCCAGGATCATAGCACCAGGGAGTTGGAGACCCTGCTGAGCTCTTTGCTGCAAAACAGCTGAAATCCTGGACTAAAGCAGTAACTCCCACAGGGCTGATACCAGACTGGGCCCTCGGGTGAAGTGTGACTCACCTTTGATAGTCTGCTCCGATGAGACTGGTGCCATTGACAGCCAGGATGCGATCCCCAATGGAGAGCCTGCCATCGGCAGCTGCGGGGCTGTCCTCAATCAGGGTGCGGATGTAGATCCCCGGGGAGCAGAGAGGAGTGTGCTGTTGGCAGGGGAAAACTGGTGAGCAACCAGCCAGGGCAGAGGGGACACAAAGGGTTTGTGGTCCCAAAGGGACCCTTGCAGGATGACTCGTTGCCGTGGCTCGCAGCCAAGTGGGTGGCTGGTGCCGAGTGGCATTCTGAAGGCACTGGGGAACATGATGGATGGGTTCTGGG
Organism: Galbula dea; assembly: GCA_013399015.1. Classification (NCBI taxonomy): domain Eukaryota; kingdom Metazoa; phylum Chordata; class Aves; order Piciformes; family Galbulidae; genus Galbula; species Galbula dea. The sequence continues at coordinate 72,180 of VWZX01002138.1, forward strand.
GATGGTGTTGCTAGCAGTTCAGTTTTATATCCATCTCTACACAGAAAGGAAGGTGAGGGCAATCTTTTCTTGTTCAATTTAATTAAGAGTAAAGCATTGTTCACCTGCAGACACCCTGGGATGGGAGCTCTTTGCTCCTGGCTGCCCCAGGGGCTTGCTGATGCCCTGTTTCCTACTGACTAAGGCATGGCCACAAAAGGCCGCTTAGTAAGATGATCCACAGCACTAACCCAGATTCCAACGTCACCTTTGGTAACGAGTGCCAGAGTAGTCTGGCACCCTGCGAGCCTCCCTGCTCCCCTCCACATCCCTGGCCACCTACTGAAGGGTGGAGGAAAGACCTCAGCTGAGTCATTTTCCTTCCACAAGACTGCTGAGTCCATTTGCTTTCTCCAGCTGCAGGACAGCTTTGATACACTTTGCATCCACAGCACAGCAACCCAGGAGCAGAGATCTGCTTCCCTGGAGAGATCACTCTGTGCCTCATATTCCCCAGGAGAAGCAGCCTAACTACCATGGGAAGCTACTAGGTTCTTTGCTGGCTTTTCTTGGGGCATAAAACACATCCCATATGTCCCATTCCAGCTATTTGGAGGAGCACCAGCCCTGTCCCACAATCGGTGAGAACTCACCAAGCCATCAATCAGCCCCATCCCTAGCCCCATAGGTCCTCTCTCCAGTTCCACCACAAAGACGTAGCAGAAGTCATCAGTGGCAGAGCTGCGGCTGGAAGACTCTGGCGTGGGGTAGTCGTAGGGGGGTGGTGAGCATCCTGGCAGCAGAGAGACTGGCTTACTGCTCTGGCATCCCTCAAACCCAGCCTCACAACCTCCCACAAACTGCCCCCTAAAACCTCATTGAAGCCAACCTCAGGTAGCCCCAAAGCTGGTTCTCTGCCAGGGCAGGAGCTGGATGAGATCCTTCATTTGCTCCCACTTCCCCTGTCCAAGCGCTGACAAGGCCCCACAGGAACCACGTATGTGGGGAGGGCTGTGCAGGACAGCAGCAAACACCCTCATACCCCAATCCTGCACCCCCAAAGCACAGCAGTTCCAGATTTCAGTACCTTCAGGGTTGCTGCCTTTGGTGCCATTCATCCCGGTCCGCCGGGCGTCCTGCAGCCCTTTGCCAGTGCCTTGTGGGGACTCTGGGCTCCCAGAGTCGAAGTTCAGAGGGGTGGTGGGGGGTGTCAGCAGGCACGAGGGGTCTGTGGGTGCTGTGCTGGCTTTGGGAGCTGGACTCCTCCCCAGCTGTAGCTGCTTGAGCTTCTCCTGGAGCTGGGGCTCACTGGTGGGGTGCTCACAGGGGTAGCCGTTGGTGGCCAGGCAGAGCTGGGGGCTCCCCTCTGCCTCAGCAGAGCCTCCCAGGGAGCAGTAGTCCTCCTGTGTGATGGTGCTTCCCAGGGCAGCAGCTGGGCTCTCACTCGCCTCTAGGACATCTGCTGTTGTGGATGCCTCTTTCTTAAGAAGGAGAAAAATGCTCTGTAGAACCCAGTGTGCCTGCTTTTCATGCCCTACTTGCACCCCACCACCCTGTCTGCTTTGCAAGTGGGATGGCTGCTCGCTCCAACCAAAGCCTTAGCAATCTGGACACTACTAGAGCATGTACTGGCTTCCCAGCACAGCTCCAACACCCCAGTCTGGCAGACAGGGCTGTGCTGGGGATGCTCACAGTGAGCCATGAGGGGACTCTTGGTCATGTCCCTGCTAGGGGATCTCACTAGAGGGAGGATACTGTGGGAGCACAGCTCCTGCTGTGGCCCCAGAGCTGGGCAACGTGGCCCAGGGTGATGGGAGAAGGTGGAGGTGCTTGTGGGTGCTGCAGCTGGTGGAGAGGAGAATGGGACCTGCTGGAGGGATGTCCTCCCCTGAGAGCTGGAGATGAACAGCAGTTGATCTTGGCATCCGCAGCACGTTTCACCTTCCCTGTGCTTTAGAGGCATTAGCTTATTAGTGCTTTTGTGCCATGTGGCTACGTGGGTGCTGGGCAGGGAGGACAGGGGAATGTGCAGGGAGAAAGGGAGTGCTACCTCCAGACATCTCCCCTTCCTTCCTTCTCCTCACTAATGAGATTGCTGGGACCAGCCTGTCCTTCCAGCTCACCTTCCCACACCCCCCAAGCTGTGGGGAATTAGCAGCACTAATCTTTCCAACAGTATTGCATGACGACATCACCAGGCCCTTGGCACTGGGCTTGGAGGAGACTGCAGAGGGGCCCGAGACCCTCCTGCCCACCCAGGAGAGGAACAGCCCCTCTTTGGGGTACAGGCTACCTTTGGGGGTGCTGAGCCTGGCCCCTCGCTGGTGTGGGGGCTCTTGCTCTGCAGGCTCCAGAGGAAGTGGCGGATGTAGAGGAGGTGCCGGTAGATGTTGTCGTCCAACGTCTCCACCTCCAGATCGACCTTGAAGCCCCCACTAGGCAGGATGATGGGTGGGTGGTTGTCAAAAGACTCCAGCATCTCATCTGAAAGGTGAAGGGAGGATGGCTAGCGCTGGCCCGGGCTGCAGACCACGCCTGCCTCCCGGCTCTCAGTCACATGTGGTCTCCCAGCCAGGACTGAGGACACAGTGAGCTACAACGCAGCAGCATCCCTCACTTGGGAGTGCAGAAAAAGCCCCAAACTCTTCTGAGTGCACTTTGCATCCTTTGCAATATCTGAATCACGGGGCTGTGGTTATTACGGATCGCTGCAGTTACTACAGGAGTCCCATGGAAGGGAAAGGAATTGCCTGGTTTGTTTGTACGTAATAACCTCAGGGGGCGCCTGCAGGTGGCTGGAGCACAGTGACCAGAGTAGTGCTGAGTGCGAAGCCAGGGGCTTACCAGGCTGGAAGGTGGCTGGGCTCTCCTCCTCGCCGGGCTGCCACGCTGCGATGCAGCTCAGATCCATCACTGCCTGGCACTGGCTCAGCACCCGGTGGAGCTGTGCAGGGCTCAGCGCTGGGAACTCAGCTCGCAGGGATGGCCAGGTCATCTGTGTGAAGAGAGAGGGCACGAGGCAAATGGCAGAGGTGAGGAGCTGCTTTCTCGGGGGAGCAGAGGCTCACGAGGGAGAGACCAGACAAGACGGAGTGAGCCTAAGCCTCCCTTCCTCAGTACTGCCCAGCCACAGACCCACCATCCCAGGAAAGGGTAGCTGGTGACAGGTCGTGGAAGAAGGGACATACCACTGCAGGGACACCCAAATGCCCAGCAGGATCTCACGCCAAGAGCCCCCCTCACCTGCACAAGCTGAGAGCCAGGCATGGCCAGCAGGTTGGCCACACTGTTGAGTTTGGCAAAGAACTGCTGGGCGAGCTGCTCAAAGCCAGCTCCACGCAACCACTCCAGGAGCAGCCGGACAGTACTCCGCAGCTTCACCCCCTGTGACCAGTGGAAGCAGCCGAGAGAGGAGCCTGTGGACGCAGAGCATCTGTCAGCATGTGTTAGTGAACAGCCCCCCCAACTCCCTCACCCTTCATCCAGAGTTCAGTGCCTGCTCAAGGGGTAAAGCTGCCCCAAGGACAGCAAAATAAATCCAGGTTAATGTCCCCAGCATTCTATAGCTGTAACTTCTGCTGGTGGCTGGACCTGGCCTAGCACTAACAGCAGGCAACGGGGTTGCTGTGTTAACAAGGGGTAACAAGCAACTCAGTTACAAAGCAGGCTGTAGTTCATTAATTACCTGCCCCACTGAATGTCACAGCCTCCTTTGCTCGGGCTCAACAGGTCAGTGCTATTGCAGGGGGTGGGGACAGGATGTTCATGGGGCTAAACCCCTTCTGAAAATGGGGACCCTGGAGACAGCAGCTGAGTCTGTGCTTAGGCTCCCCATAATGGTGCTGAGACCTGCCTGTCTCCAGCTCCTTCAAGCTGCTTGTAACCTCCTCCCTCTTGTACCTCCTAAGGTGGCAGAGACCGACTGGAGGAGGACTGACCCTTTTCCAGGAGCTGGTTGAAGAGCAGGGTGTTGGAGAAGAAGAAGAGGTAGGCAAACATCTGTGAGGTGATCTCTGGGTGCACCTCATACTGGTGGAGCAGGTCCAGCGTTGCCTGGTAGATGAGCACGACCCTGCGGAGCTCCTCGGGCAGGGGTGGGGATGTTCGCCAGCTCTCCCGGCACTCGTTCTGGAAGGGGTTGCATTCTAGCAGGGCAGGGAGCGACACGTACAGACACTGCAGGGAGAGCAGTTCACAGCAGACTGATTTCAGTTGTTTTTCCTTTTTTCATGAGCCAAACCCTTCTGACCCCCTCACCTCCACAAGCCAAGCAAACCCTGCTGGTGTAGCTCCAGCAAGGGGCTGATCCTGCTTACCCCCTGCCTCGGTGCACTGTGGTGTTGCACAAGTATTTAAAAAAGAATAGAAGTTAAGATATCTGATGTTTTTAGTGGTTGGAGGGGATGGTGCGGGCTGGCTCAGCTAAAGAAATCTGAAGAGTGATCTGAACCAGGGCAGCGGCGAAGCAGCTGGGCATGAGGATGAAAGAAAAACCAGGAGCGATGGGAATGGCCTTTCACTATTGCTTATGTGGGAGAGCAGCACCTAGAACCCACTCCTGCCAAGGCTGAGGGCGAGGTGAGGGTGCTGGGGCCGAGAGTGCAGCTCCAGCAGAGCTGCCCAGGAGCATCCCCCGAGTCCCTGCGTGCCGAGCAACACACAGCAGCCTTTCTCCTGCCTCACACTGCCCGCTCTGTTCCCCGCTCCCAATGCCGCCCGGTGCTCGCGGTCCACCGGCGACGGTCCAGGGGCCCCTTTCCATTGCGCCCTGAATCACACCATTATGCTGCACCGGCTGGAGCCAAGCAGCTCTCCCCAAACACCTCCCCTGAGCCGCTGCACTGCAGGCAGGAAAACACGCCGCAGTAATTCAATACTTTTCCTGGGCTGCAACCAAAAATCGGGGCACTTCAGCCCGGAGGAAAACACCTCGGTGTGATGCAACTGCCAGAGAGTAAAAGCTTAAAAAAAAACCAAACCCAAAACCAAAAACCTCCTCCTGCACAGCCCAAGTGCTGCTGAGGATGCTTGTGCTGACCCTGTGGGATGCTGCCACCCTCCCCAAGCAGTATGTACCTTGGAGATGTAGTAGACACACTGCTGGAAGGTGTACATGATCACCTCCTCCAGCACTGTCATCGCCTCCTCGCTGGCTGTGATAGTCGAAGAGAACAGAGACTCCTTGGAGCCTACAGGGTGGAGAGGAGGATGGGGAGCAAACCTGCAGCAGCAAGGTAAGCCAAATTCACTGCTCCCCAAATCATAGGATGGAATCATAGACTGGTTTGGGTTGGAAGGGACCTTTAGAAGTCATCTGGTCTAACCTCCCTGCAGTCACCAGGGTCATCTTCAACTAGAGCAGGTTGCTCACAGCCCCAAACAACCTGACCTGCAATGTTTCCAGGGATGGGACATCTACCACCTCTCTGGGCAACTTGGGCCAGGGTCTCTCCAGCCTCACTGTAAAAAATTTCTTCCTTTTAGCCAGTCTGAATCTCCCTCTTTTAATTTAAAACCAATACCCCTTGTCCTGTCACAACAGGCACTGTTAAAAATACTGTCCACATATTTCTTATATGTCCCCTTTAAGCACTGGAAGGCCACAGTAAGTTCTCCCTGGAGCCTTCTCTTTTCCAGACTGAACAACCCTAACTCAGCCTGTCTTCACATCATTTTTGTGACCTCCTCTGGACCAACAGGTCCATGTCTCTCCTGTGCTTAGGACTCCAGAGCTGGACACTGTCCCTGGGGTAGGAGTTAGTAACTATTAGTGCTCCTGGGCTGGCATCACAACGTTGGCTGGCATCCCCCAGCAGGGGCAAAAAGATTCCCCTCATCCCAGAGCATCAACCTGCCATCTCCCATGGTTCACAACACCACTGGCAGCAGGGTAGGTAGTCTCTGCCCTGTCCCTCCATGAGCCTGTCTGGCCTATGCACATTTTAATTTGCTGCATAAACCAGAAGGTTTTTGATGCCAAATTTTTTTTTTTTCCTTTTTTGATTTTTTTTTTTCTGGCACTAACACAGGCTCAGCAGTGAACAATTCTGCAGGGCTGGCTGCAAACCCAAGTGCCCACACAGCAGCTGGGGTGGGCAGAAAGGCACACCTGAGGCACTAGCCATGAGCTGCTGTGGTGGAAAGGGGAGGATGACTGCAAACACAACGCACCCTGGCCCTGAAGCTGAGCAGCACCACGGCACCACACGAGGATGCTCTTCCCATAGGGATTACCCCAGCCTGCACTGCAGAGACCTCCCTGCTGGTGAGGATTACTGGAGGTTACAGGAGCATCTCAGGGGCACTGACCTCTGCTTGTGACTGGGGATTAGCAGAGCAAAGACACTCCAGCAGGAGAAGCAAGCAAGGAGCTGCGTCCAACCCTACCTCTGACGTCCAGCTCCTCCTCCATGCTCTGGATGTAGGTGGGTGATTTCTGCTGGACAAAGTAGAGGACCTCGATGGCGTTGGCCATCCAGAAGAGGATGTGCTGCAGGTCTGGGAGAAGGTCTGTGATGGTGAAGCGGGACAGGGCAGCAGGGTCCTGGCTGGGGAGACAGAGCAGGCATTATGGCTGTTGCTCCTCAGGCATCCCTACTCAAGCTTTTGGGGAGAAAATGGCCAGCCTGGGGCAATACCAGAGAGCTTTTGCATCCCCTTACCCCCAAGCCCAGCACCCCCTTTAGGAAGACCCTTTACAAGCAAAAATCTGGTGGCTCCTGCTCTGTGGGATGGCAAAGGAGACCCTGCAGGGACCAGGCTGGCCAAGGGCCACCTGACCTTTGTGGGATGGCACTTTGGGAGAGAACCCCCCCTAAAAGAGCTGAGCTGCAATGTGCACTCATGGCTGAAGAGAAGTATGTGCTGTTCCTGCCAGCTCTGGACGGTTAAGCCCAGCCTGCCCACAGTGGGCTGTTCAAAAATAAAACAAAATAAATAAAAAGCATCTGGGAAGTTTCTCAACTGCTGAACTGCTTTTTCCTGCTGTAGGAAAGGCCTAAGAAGCATCATCAGAGCTTGTCCTAAAGGAGGGCTCACAGCAAGCACTAACAGTTTCTCCAGATGCTGCTTTGGAGCCTGGATTTTGCAAATGGCTGGAAAGCCAGCCTCCCACACTGCTGTGATGGCCCCAAAGTGGTGCTCCTCACACTGGGACACCCTCTGCCACCATCCCTGAAGACATACATTCAACACCAGCTTCATTCCCACTCCACAAGGAGTCTTCACAGGAGACCACGCTGAGGCCATCACCACTACGTTCCTCAGGGATGCTGAAGCCTGTGGAAAGCCCTGGCCAGGTCTTGGATCAGAGAAGACCCCAGAGCTGCTTCAGGTCCTATTCCTCCCCAACACGAGCTTGCCTGATTTTCCAGCCCTGCATGTTTCCAAGCAGGAGTCTTGCAAGCACCATGGTGAAAGGACCAGAGAGCCAAATGTATGGGATGGAGCAGGTGCCAGAAGGCTGGGAGGGTAGTTTTAGCCAGACACAGACTCCTCAGTCAAGGAGGAAGAACTGGGATGAATTCTCCCTGTTTTGGGGCAAAACAAAGAAAGATGGTAGGTTGCACTTACTGCTGGGACTGCTTCTCAGCCAGCTCGCGTGTCCGCTCCTGGGCAGAGACAGAAGGGGAGAACAAAATGAAAACCAGTAGGACTGGGCAGCATGAGCATCACTCTGACCAGCACTCACTGCTGCCATGGGCCAGGCCAAGGGAAGCCCTCAGGGAGTTTGGTCCATCAACACCTCTACCCCACCAACACCCCTGACCCACCACCAACTGACCCACACTGTCCTCTGGATCATTTTGGCCACTTTGAGCAGCAGCTGCCCGAAGTCTCCCGGCTGGAAGCTGGTGGCTGAGTGCTGGATGCAGAGGCAGAGCAGGAAGGCAGGGGTCAGCTTGTGGTCATCCCCTCCAGGCTCGATCAGAGTCATGATGCGCCGCAGGAGCACGTCCTCGGCCGCCGGCTCGAACTCCAGCAGCAGCTTTCTGCGGGGTGCCCTGGGGCCACTGGAAGGTCCCCGCTTTTTGGTGGCAGAGTCCTTCTCCTTCAGCAGGCTGCCGCAGGTCCCGCAGACAGGAAGACCCTCGGGGACGGTGGGATGCAGGGCTCGCAGCCTCAGCAGGGTCTGTGCCGGCAGCGGTTGCGCCTTCATGGGGTCCTTGTAGAGGAGCAGGTAGTAGAGACCAAGGGAAAGAAGGTCCCCGTGCCGCAGCACCACCGTCCGGGCCACCTTGGCGAAGTTGACGGAGATGCCAGCGCTGGCAATGGGTTCCAGCACCAGCTTCTCCTCTGAGCGATGCCGGGAAGGTCGGAGCTTCCTGATGGTGCAGTGCAGGGGCAGGATGTCAGGGGCCGACAGGCTGATGCTGGGCTTGCTCGCCTGCGTCCTCTGGCCCACTGTGTGCTGGTCGCGGTTCAGCAGGTAAACCAAGCTGTCCTGACAAGCAGGAAGACGAAGCATGAACCGGGGAGGGGGGCGAGAAGGGACCCTCCTTCCTGCAGTGGAGTGGGCGCTGCAGCTTCCCACCGTGCCCAAGCCTCCCACCCGCCTGCTGCACCTCTGAACAGCGAAGCCACATTCCTCTCCTTATTTTCCTCGCTGCCGAGCAGGACAGCAGCGATCCCTGCTTTGGGCGCTCTAATAAACGGGCAGAAAAACTTTGGGGCTTCTTTGGGCTGAAGGAGCCCTCCTCCACATCTCACCCCCACTCCTCTTTCCCACAGCTGCTTTTCCTTCCCATCTTCTGCCCCTAAACCACAGCAATGCCTGCATCCGGCTGCTCAGAGGATGATGGTGGGACCCTGGTCAGAGCAGCTGTTCCCTGCTCTGCCTTCTCAAACAGCTTGCCTCAGCTGTACTAACAGGATGGCTGCAGACAGGTGAAGGCTGCAGTGCCAGTGTCGCCCTGCCAGAAAGATTGGAACAGCCACATCCTCAATAGGGACAAAGTAGCCATTAACTACAAGAGCCGTCCCAGTCCTTTCCAGTTCTCCAAGTGCCTCCAGCTCTGGGGAGCAAGGGCTCCCAGACGCGCTGTCTCCTTCCTGCCTCTCATTACGTTTGCCACTAACGAAGCAGCCACGCAGGGGATGGGGCAGCTCAGCCATCACCCGCAAAACCGAGCTTCCCTTGTGCCAGGGCAAGGATGCTGCTCCGAGGGCTTTCCCTGCATCCCTCCGAGGTTTTCCCCGTACCCCTCTGGGGCTTTGCTCGGGCGTCGAAGGTCCTAGCTCCTTACCCCCCGTGTTTGAGGACAGTCTTAAGGACAGACCTGGGGACAAAGCTGCCAAGTCCCAAGCTGGCACCGCTCATTTCCTAAAGGATGCTCTTCCACGCCGCCACCACCACCTCCCCGCTACCCCATCAGCTCCGGCCATGCAAGCAGCGCCCCTTCCCCGTGTTTTGGGGGTGGTGGGAGGACAGCAGAGGCATGCCAGGAGGGTGAGCAGGGAGTGGGGGGCGGCGCGGTGCTTACATGCTGCTGGCTGTAGCCCTGCAAGAGGAGGAGGTGCGGGGACTGGTAGAGGGAGTACCGCATGCTGCCGCTGCTCCGCGCCGCCGCCGCCGGGCTCCCGGGTAGGGTGGAGCAGTGCCTCTGGAGCCGCTCCCCGGTCCCGACCCCGGCCCCAGCCCCGGTCCCAGCTCGCCGAGCAGGGTTACCCAGGCTGGTCTCGCTGAGGCTGCGCCGCAGGGCCGGGGCTGGGGGTGGTCCGCGGCGCTCAGCCCCCGCCGGTGCCCGCCGGGCTCCCCGCGCTCGGTGCCGCTGCAGCTTCCGAGCTTGGGCGTTGATGCCTGCGAGGATTGGGGAGGGGGAGAGCAGCGTTCAGCATCTACCCACACACACCCCCGCCACCTCCCCGGGACCCCTCCCCATCTGCAGCCGCAGTATCCCACGTCTGGAGGGATGCTGCAACGCAGCTGAAAGTTCCTCCTCCGCCACCCCCGGACCACACACCCTCCATGGGGTGATGTCCTCTGGTCCTTTGCCCTCCTCGAAGGGTGACACCACTAGGACACCAAGGCTGAGAGTTTTGTGTCTCAATGACACCGCCAAAAAGGGGGTGTCCCAGCCATCCCAAGTCCCCAAACCCCACTAACCAAGGCGCAGCCAGGTTGCGCTCAGCATCCCCTGCATCCCCCACCCACTTCGGCCACACTGCCAGGGCTGGAGGAGGGAGGGATAAAAATCCTCTGCTAAAAACTAACATAGCTCAATCTTTGCCAGAAAAAAAAAGAGCCTGGATGCTTCTTTCAGGCCTTCAGCACTCGCTGGCCAGCAGCAAGCAGGAGCTTCAGGGAGCTCCCCCAGACCCCTCTGAGCATCAGCTGGGCATGGGAGCTGTGAGCTGCAGTGAAGCCTTCCTGCCTGCCTGCCTGCAGCAAGAGCAAGCTGTAATTAACTTCTCCCAAGCATCAATTCAGGCAGAGCTGCCTGCAGGACGAATGGGAGAGCCGGAGCAAGTGAATAGGCCTGGCCAAGCTGCAAAAGCAGCTCCTCACATAGCATCCCCAAGCCTGGGGCGGTGAGGGGGAGTCCCAATGGGTCCCTCCATGATGCAAGTGTGGCTGGAGTTCTGCATGAGAAATAAGAAGTTGTGAATCTGGTGGATGATGCTCATACCTGGGATGGACAGCCTCCTGGGAGCAGGTCGCTGGCATTCAGGGAGGATGAAGACAGGGGAAGAAAACCCCCTGAAGGATTGGTCTGTGGGAGCAGCACTGCAGCAAGATCGGTGCAGCAGGGTGCCAGAGCCCTGCTGATGGCTCAGCCGAGCAGCAAGCAAGCTTCGGCCGGCAGGATTTGGGGACAGCCAGCGGGATTTGGTGACAGCAGAGAGCCTAGTGCCCAAGGCTGCTTAAAGGGACACTGACAAGCTCAGACCCAAACAAAAATGCCACCTGCCTTATTTGGTGAGGAATGGGCTGCTGGTTCTCAAATACGTTTTGTTTGTTTGCTTGTTTTAAATTGAGTGCTCCTTTGCTGGGAAAACGAAAGAGATGGGGGTGGGAGAGGGAGAAAATAGCTCCTGCTGTTTACATGCCTTGGGATTAGGGCAAGCCATGGCCAAGCCACCCCAAGCAGCCTAGCACTCTGCATCCTTCTTAAAAAGGCAATGGGCCCTGCTCACGTCCCCATCACAGCCAGCAGCACAGCACTGGATCCCTGCACCCCACAGATGTGAAATCCAAGGGGTGCAACAAGCCTGTCCAGGCAGGAGCACAGCCCAAGCTGTGCCACTAGGGATGCCAAAGGCCACCCAACTGTGTCTGCAGGAGGCTTTGCCTTCCCACAGGAACCCTGTCCTCAACCCACAGCATGGATATGGGCCAAAAGGATGAAGGATGGCTGGGACCATGTGGGAGTGGAGGAAGAGAGGGGCTGGATCCTAAGGAGCAGCTATTGCTGGAGCTCATTGCACTGGGATGGAGCAAAGGCTGCCAGGACTGGGGACCCACTGCCCAGACAGACACGCCATCACTGGCCTCTTATCTAGGGGAAAGGAAGCTTCTGTATTTATTTTGTGCAGGAAAATCTGCTTTTCACTGCTGATAGAGCCCCTGTCACAGGCTACCCACTAACCCCGGAGCTGTGCTGGAAAGATAAACACAGCTCTTTTCCTGAGCATAACAAAGTTCCTCCACAAACTGAACTAGGTTTTCTTCAGTCCTCTGGTACTGTTTTCTCCTCCTGAGCGTGTGCATCTTATCCCACACAAAATGCTGCCCCAGCATCTCTGATGCAGAGTGTCAGGGACAGAACTGCTGAAGCCATACAATAATGCAGATGGGAATGGGACAGGACCAGACCCTATCCCCTAGGAAGAGTTGGGGACCCCTGGTAGGGACACCATGCACCCTCTGACCAGCACCCACCACACCCCAATGACTTGTTGCCTCTAAACCCCATCCTGCATCCCAGGGAGAAACCTGCTGGTTGTGGGGCTTGGGATCTCGTCTGGGATCTGCCTCTTTTTCAGGCTCAGAAAGAGATTACCTTTTCCTGGCTGAGAAACAAAAAATAAATGACTCCACAGGCCCTAAGAAAGAAGAAATGCTTTGAATTTACCCAGGAGGGGCTAATGCTGTGCTAGTCCTTCCTAATGCAATTGCTACCTGCACCCTGTAGGGAGCCCTCCCTGGTTGCAGTCACGCTGAGGTATATCAAAGGCAGATCCTCCGAGGTACCTTCCAGAGCATCTTTTAACACAGTAGCCTTAACTCCTAGCTAAGTTCCTCGAGGTGCACACGTCATGATTCAGCCTCCCAGGAAGGCCCTGGCAAGCTTGGGACATGGTGCAAAATGGGACTGGTGTGAAAGATGAATGCCATAAAGCTGTTTTGGAAGATGAATGCCAAATCCTGCACCTCTGTCTGAGCACCCTCCAGTTTGTGGGTGTTTGCCCCAGATGTTCCCTAACCACTGCCTCGTTACTCCCCAAAAGGAGCACATTAACCTTATTAATGCAGAAATGCTTTACCTGTGCTGCTAATTAGTGGCATGTGGGGAGAGCACCTTCCTCCTCAGTGGGAAGCAGCTAATAAACTAATTAGGGTAATGGGTTACTGAGCAGATTAAAGCTATTTGCTAACAGGCCACAGATGGGTGTGGAGCTTTTCCCCCAGCCACTAGCAGTGTAGGTAGTGACTCTCCAGTCTGCCTGATGCCAGTGGTCTCAGTCCTGCTACTCCAGTGATGCCCTGTGTGGGGAAGGGCCCTGCAGGTCTTTCCCTGGGGATTCTGTCTTGCAACATCCCTGCATTTTTGGGTTTGGCTTGTTTGTTTGTTTTTTTTTCCAGGGACCACAAGCCCAAAGTCCCTTTGCTTTTTGCACAGATGCTGCATTTTCCACACCAGTGCCCCATGACCCTGGGGAGGCAGCTGATGCCCAGCCAAGGGGACCTCTGCCAGCTGAGTGACAAGGACTGGTGACAAGGATGACCCCAGCGGAGGGCACTCAGTCCCCAACACACCAGGTATTTTGTGTCTTTGTGGGGTACTGGATGAGGGGGAAGCAGATGCTTCCCCTAGACATGCTGCACCTCTTCCATCCATTCCTGGCAGCTTGCAGATGCAGTGGGAAAGTATGGTCCCAGCCCTGCAGCATCCCTTCGAGCAGTGCCACCAGCACAGGGTGACAGAGCCCCTGATGCCACCAAAAGAAAGAGCTGCAGGAGTGAGACTTGAACAGGTGAGAGCAGTAAGGGCTGTGTAATCTGCAGAGCAGACAGCCTAAACAAACGTGGGTGTAGGTTTTCTGTCTCGGAAGAACTTAGTCAGCTATGGAAAATGCCCGAAGGTTAAAAAATGGAGAATTTCCTCCACCCCACCCAAAAGTGCTGAAACAAATGAAGTGCTATCTACATTGAAAGTGTAACAGGCTCATTTCCAGATCCAGGGCACGCGATCCCATCAGGAACTTTTCCTCCATCAGAAATCACCAAAGAGCACAGAGCCCAGGCCAGCCGGGAGCCTGCTGCTCCTCTAGCTCCCCCAGGATCCAGGTTATGGGTGGGAATGCTGCTTCCTGCATCTAAGGGGGAGAATTTGAGGCCGAGAGTTGATGTGACCTTGGGCTCAGGCAGGGAGCTGCCACGTGGCCCTCCCCACCGTGCGCTATAACCGTTTACACTTGGCTCTTGCCCTTTCCGCTCTTCAAAAGAAGCTGGTTTTAGTCACTGCTCTCTCAAAGTACTTAACGGCTCTCTGATCCCAGCTGGAGAAAGAGCCAAAGAGCAGAGCAGAGGATCCACCTTGGCAAATCCCTCCCTAGCCCCTTTTTTCTCCATTGGCATCACACGTGCAGCAAGCTGGGATCAGTCCTGGAGCATTCGCTCCCTGAGCAGACACAAGGACCAGACACAGCAAGGGATGCAGGGAGCCTGGTCTCACTATTGGGTGCCCATGGACCACCCTGCACAGCATTAATACGAGAGCTGGGGGCTGTTTTCCACAGGTCCTCCAACCTTCCTATTTCAAGGCAGGAGGTGAGCCCACCCCCAGCTCCCTGTGCTGATGGGGACCTGCCTGCAACCCACCAGGCTGACAACACCACGCTCAGAGTTTGGGGCACCCAGGCAAAAATCACAATTGCAAATTGCAGCTGGTGGGACCCCAGCAGCCTCTGCTCTCTCCCATAATGTCCACAGCCAGTTTTCTTCATGCCATGTGTGTCTGGGCTCATTCCAGCCCTTGTTAGAGCAGATGGGAAAGCAGCCCTGTCCCCGCTGGTGTTGGGCAGGTTGAGCCATTTGTTCCACTGCTGGTGGGGAGAAGCTTGGTTTTTGTTTGCCGAGTGCCCAGGCTAATCCTGCATCGTTGTTAGGTTATTTTTGACAATCAGAACCCTTTCCTACAGGCGTGAGGAACTGCATGGTGCCCATCCCAGCAAACCCCTGCAGTTGACACCACCAGAGCCCAATTCAGAGCCCTCTGGCAACAGGTCAGACCTACCAGGGGTAACGTGCAATTAAAAATCTGATTTTAAACCTTTCCATCCTCATCCTCACAGGGCTTTTATCTGAGGGTGGGAGGAGGAAAAACTTTGTTATGCTGCACTGGGGTCACTTACTAACCTGCTGGTTCTTAATGATGCACTTATCTCCTCCTGCCAGCCCTGGACTTGATCAGGCACCTCTGGGGGGCGGGGGGGCACTCCTGCACTACATTGCTCTCTCTTCATTAGCTTTTCAACTCACTTAACAGTTCTTGCAGATTTGCTTGGAGGATGCCCATGGGGAAGTGGGAATGCAGGAGAGCAGGGCAGTGCTCTGCCAGGTACGAAACTGTGCTGAGGTGTGGGACACCATGATGTTGTGCTCCCACCATAATGGTGGGAAGAGCAAACAACACTCATGGTCTTTCCTGCTGCTGATCAGCTGTGAGTGGGGCTTGGCTGTGAACCCGTAGACTGGCTGGGGTAAGTATTTGAGGTCACAGGTAGCAAATCCATGCAGGAGCATTGCAGGTAAAACGTGGCTACCCTCCCACTTGCACCCCTTCCCTGTGCAAAAGCTGTTGGTGTGGGGTGCATCTCCCACAGGCAGCTCAGGGTGGGGGTTCCAGATCCCCACACCCTCTCCCTGCCCCACACCCAGCTCTGACCTGCAGTGGTTGTGTCCACATCCCTGGCTGCCAGCTCCTCCACCTCTGCCCTCTTGCGTAGCTCCAGCCGCCGTGAGAAGCCCTCCCTGGGCTTCCAGAGGTCCTGGATGAGCAGCGGCTTCTCGTGGTCACCCAGGACCCTCAGTCCCTCTGTCTGCCACCGTTTCTCAGGGCCCTCAAACCTCCCAATGACATCGCACAGGGCATACTGCCCAGCGCTGAGCTGGCTCAGCCCGTAGCGCTCCAGGGCTTCCTTCACTAGCTCTCGTGCTCCAGAGCTGCCAGTCGCCAGCACGCTCTTGTAGTTGGTGCCCGCGCAGATGTTGCCTCCAAAGATCTTCAGGACGCCAGGGGCTGAGAGCTGGGTGGAAAGCTCAGCTGGGTCATCCTCACCCGCTGCTGGGGAAGCAGAGGCTGAGCTCCGGTCCTTGTAGCTCAGTGTCCGGTACAAGACTTGAGATAAAATCCGGCTCTGGCGCTTCAGCCGGTTCTTGGATGGTGGAGCCATGGTGGATGAGGACCCATAAAACATCGCGTGTGAGGTCGTCATGAGGCACAGCTGGGAAGGGAAGAGGAAAAATGGGAAGATCAGTGGTTTGGAGGCTAGATGTGCAGCACGGAAGAGCAAGCAGGAATCAGCTGGTGGCTGCAGAGGAGCTGCTGTCACCTCCAAGGTGGAAAGGGAGAGCAGCGAGAGAGGGTCATTTCCCTTGTGCAACCAAAACCACCAGTGGTCAAGCTGAGTTGGGATCCTTGTCATCAGCACAATAACCCCAGGATGGATTTGTCCCTGAAAACGTAGCCTGGAGCGGCCCTAAATTTCTCTGTCGTGTGTATTAAGAGGTCCCTCATGACCAAACAAAATGCAGCAGGAGAGCAGAGCCCAGCAGGACTTGGCAAGGCCCATCCTGGTCAGAAGCCAAGGCATCAGGAGGTACTTTCACTAACGAGTTTACAGAGCAGTCCCATTATTTTAGAGGTGAAACAGAAAGCTCAAGTGCAAATTCAGTCACTTTGAGGTCACTGCTAAATGCTTTTGCTCACCAAGAGGCACAGGGCAAAAATGGGCTTTAATTAGCCTTTTTAAAAATGCCCTGACTCTGGGAAATCTTTTGGCTGTTGCTAGTTTGCGGAGGACATGAAAACACAAGGTAGCATCTTGTGACAAAGACTGCCTTTGTCACATTAGACAGGGCAGGCCTGCTTGGCACGGACAACAACAGGAGGAGAGGTGACCACGGATGTGCAACAGTTTCTGGTGTGCCTCAGACCCTAGGAACATGTTGGAAACCCCAGAGCTTGCTTTAGGCAGATAGAAGTCCTGCCTGATGTCACTGTCAGCATCTGGGGCTGGCCTTGAAATCGCATCCTGGATGCACAAACACCCTGTGCTTGCACGGTGCTGATAACAACACCAGCTGCACCATGAACTGCTGGTGGGGAAGGTCCGGAAAGAGAATTTGAGCCTTTCTGATTCTGACAGGACAGGGATTTCCCTCACCTCCAGATTTATAACATGCAGCCAGTGTGCAGGGAACAGGCACGGGCAGGGACTCAGTGACTACATAGAGGACCCCAAAATGTCCCAGCTGCAGCTATCGTAGAGCTTTGACGCAGAAAATGACCTGATCCAGCTGTGCACGGAGAGGGAGAAGCAGGGTGCCAACAGCTTTCCACATCTGCAGCCTCATCTCACTCAGGCAATATCTGGCCACCAGAGCAAAGCCAGCACTATCAGGCAGAGTGATGTTGGCCCTGGAAAGCCTCCAAACCACCATCTAATTGAGGAAGAAAAAGCATCCCTGCTGCTAATGGAAGAGGTCACCTTCTAATCCAGAAACAACCTCACTGCTGTGCCCAGAGGATTTCTGTAGGGTTTACATCTCCTCATTCCAGGACCAGAGGTCAGTTGAGCACTGCAGATGGGGAAACTGTGGCACCAGCAAGCACTAAGGCTGCTTGCAATCCTACGATGATGCTGCACCCCAAGTCACCGCTTTTCTCCTCGGTCAGACTCACACTGTGAAAACACCATGGTTTGTCCTTCTCCCCAGCCCACTGGCTCCAAAAGAGACTGTCTGGATGCTGTGGGGCAGGGAGGGCAGCAGGCAGCCCCTAGCCCTCATTCATCATTGCCGCCTGGCTCACTGAAACTGGGGTTAGTGACCAGCCAGGAAAGCAGTGCTTAGCATCTTGTATTTTGTGCCTCCTCAATTTGAGCTTTGGCCCCAAGAGCTTCACCACAACTCCTTAGGTTTAGGGAAGGCTGATCCTGCTCCCATCTTGCAACAGCGGAAAATGAGGCAGGGAATGGGTTAGAGCTACAGCTCTCCCCACACACTGCTGCTCCTCTTCCAGCTGAGCCCAGTGCTGCTCCTCCTGCAGCGGCCATCCCTTGATGTCTGCTGTGTGACATCTCCTGGGAACGTTGGGACAGACCCAACCTGGGGAGCAGGTCAGGGCACTGGCAGACAGGTTCAAGAACAGCTTCCCCAGGCTGTTAGCATGGCCCCACCAGCCCTCATTAACATCAGCCAGAAAAAAAACTACCCCACGTCCCTATGAAACCTTGCCATTGAGGATGCAAAAGACAAAACTGTCATCAAATTACTGTTTTCATTCGTGGGTTTAATCTCCTCTTCCCTGAACTACCTCCAGCACAAAGGGAAACCTTTTAACATCTGCTGGTAGTAAAATCGTTCCTCCAAGCCCACATCACAGACAGAGACACTTACAGGCATCCTTGCTTCTTGCAGGTCCCTGCCTGGTTTTCAATATGTTATTTATAGCTTGGCTATATATTTTCCTGCTCTTTCTATGAAACACAGCTTCTACAGAGAGCAGGGGCAAAGGTATTTCACAGGGGAAAGAAAATAAGAAGCCTGGATTGGGAGCAGCTGCCAGCCTGGTAACCCCATTTTTCAGCATCTGGAGCAACACTAGTGTGATTTCAGCAGGCACCAGCTCAGGTCACCTGAGAAATGGCAGCCTTCTCCTGAAGACAGTGTAACAAGTGGTCTTAAACCCCCTGAGGACTTGAATGGGCACAGTAAGATGATAACAAGGTTGGTTCTTCCCACTTCCTTGCTCCCAGGCACACCAGTCACAGGCATCACCCAGGAGGCTAAAGGGAGAACCCTTGGACGTGTGATACTGTTGGATCCTGCTGCAAGAGCAGGAAGGCTCCAGCCATCCGGGGACAAGCCAATAAGGGCATTAACTGTTTGATCACATCTTCCTGCAAGTCAGTGGGACGTGAGCTCCTCAACCTGCCCAGACCAAGTGAGCCCCCTCTGTGCTGCAGGCAGCCCCCTTTTCTGGCTGTGCCACAGGAGGTCATGCACCTGCAGCTGTGGAAGCATGGCCCAGACTTTCCAAAGGGTCTCTTTCTTCAGCATGCAGTAACATCTCTGCTAACAACTACACAGTAATTATCCAAAAGCTTGTGATTGCCTCCTGGCAGGATCTCTAGCAGGTATCCTCCACCTCCTCACATGCCGTGCCTCACCACACCAAAACCTGCTATTTTCCCTTGCCAGCGCTGTCTGTACTTATTCTACAGAGCTCCTACAAATGGTTTTGGCATTCACATGGCCACCACGTGTCCTTCCATCACCACAACTGACTCTGCAATCACCAGGGACTTTGCTGAGGGCCCCAAGGTTCCTGTTCCCACCGTGGGTAAGCAGTAGCTTCTCACTGCACCCATGCAAAGCCTCCCCTTACCTTGCCATCCTTCTCATGTGCCTTTTCACCTTCCATTCATCGTCTTCCTCAAAACGGATCTTCTCTCATGTTGTCCACCATCCTGGGTGGGTATCTGTTGCGTCCCTGCAAGAGGAACAGAAGGAGCAGTCCTGGGTTGCTCACAGATATCACCTGCTCAGTGCAGTGGCCTTGGAGAGCTCAGAGATGCTGCAACCTCACTCCTGAAGTGCATCATGTTTGCATGCAGACTACAGAGCCATATATATATATATACATATAACTGCTATATCTCAGCATCTCACCACACTCCCCCTGCCTCATATCAAGCACTTGCTGCAGGTAAGAGCTGCTGATGCCTGGGATGGAAGCAGCATGTCAGCCACAGGGACGTGTGGCTGCTGAGGCTTGAGTTTATGCATGTCCGTCCAGACACAGCACGCAGATGGGGAAGACCATCCTGGCCCCAAGCTCAGGCTCCATCACAGCAGGACCATGGCAGTGCTGTGGGGGAATGCAGAGCAAAACCAGCCACGGCAGTGGCCACCAACAGCATCTACCTCATCACAAAGAGACAGGGAGAGGATAACTATAGGAAAAGAAATGCTATCAGAAAGGAAAGGTGAAGATGGGACCAACAACCACCCCATGACCTTTATCTCCTTCTCCCAAGGACACGTCCCTGGGGACAACAGGCTGGGGATCCTCTCCCCCCTGAGTGAGCAACGATTCCTGGGCCAGTTCCTTCCCTCAGCAGCCACAGCATGCTGGGATGCTCACCAAGATTTGTTTTTCTTCAGTCTCACTCTATTTTGCTGGACATTGAGAACAGCCACCAAGCACCATCCCCTTGCCCTCCCACCACAGGAACACAATCACTGGTAAGTGAAAATGAAGCAACTGCAAAGCACCTGGGGTGATTTCATGGGTGTTTCTCAGGAGGAGCCAACAGGGCACAAGAAACACTCTTTTCTGGGGCTCCACCATGATTAAAGACAAACGCACCATCTAATTAAATCACTTCATCAGGGCCTCGGTGTGGGATCAATCCAGCCTCTCTTGCTGGCCCAGCCCTGGGGTTGTGGGAGAAACTATCCACAGGATGATGGGTTGTGATGTGAAAGGCAAATAGATGCTGAAGCCACCTCTGCTGCTCTCCGTTGCTTCCAATGATTAATCGCTCCCACCAGTTAAATATTTATGCTTTATTTCCAGGGTGTCTGCCTTCAGCTGCCAGACATTGATTCTGGTCATGCTTTTCTCTGCTCAACGAGCTTTTGGCTACCATGTATTTTCTCCTCTGTGAGACTATTTAGCTGCTTCACTCAAGCCCCCCTCATTCCTCTTTGGTTTGATTTATGACTAGACTCACTGGATGGCCACCTCAGCTCTTGCTGGAAGACATTTTCTGCACCCCCTTGGTTCCCACATCTGAGTTTGGCTGTTATAAGTCCACATTTGGTTCTGAGAGCACCCTGAACAAAAATGCAAATAACTGCTATTTTCTTTTTTCCAGGGCAAAATTTCCCATTAGACTGCAAATTTTCACTCCTCCAGGACAGAAATGTGGCCAGACACCCAGCAGCTCCCCCAGGCAGCTCTGGCTAGAGGAGGAAGTTGAGCTGCCTCTCCCCTGAGCTGCCTCTACCAGCATCAGCAAGCAGCTCCTGATGAAAATTTAGGGACAGGAAAACACGTACAACTCTTGTTATTATTTTTGGGTGCAGAAAGCTTTCCATTTTCCATTCTGCTCCTGCTCCCTTTTGCTTGCCCAGTTGAGCCTCCAGATTTGTACAAACAGTTGAGACGCTGGTGCTGCTCTGGGTCTGCCCCAGGTTTTTCCAGAAATCATGTCTATCTCCTTCAAGATTAGTGATAAAAGCACTGAAACACCAAAGGCATGCTACCAGCTAGCAGTGCCCAGCAGTGATAATCTCCTCTGATAACTGCCTTTGAAATGGCTCAGGTTTATTTAATACTGGCTTTCTTGACACTGTGTAATGTCAGCTCTAAATACTGGACTGGACTGACTTTTTTAATACTGGAAAGTGCAGATTTTTACAAGAATATCACCTCACATAACTCAAATGCCTCGCAAAAGTGTATTACAGCCAGGGAGTCACCTCTTGTGTCGGAGACTGAAATCATTTCTACTTGCCAGGAGTTATTTTCCATAGAGCCACGTTGGATGGCAGGAATTTATTCCTGGTGCTGAAGTCTTTAATCAATTAAAGCCTGAGCCAAGTTTCTCTCTCTTCTCCCTGGGGGGATGCTATCAGGCCAATCAACCTGTAGATACCAGGTCATCTTACTCCCATTTGGGAAGAGCAGCAACACTATTAAAACACTTTTTAATCTTCTGGAATCTCCCTGGGGCTTGTCCCGGTGCAGACACAGCTCTGCACGGAGGGCTGGTGAGATTTCAACAAGAACCATCCCAGAATGGCAACCAGAAAAGCTATTTCCCCAGGTCTCTATTTGAAAATTTTCCCTTTTTCTTTTTTAATTTCAGTTTGGCTTTTATGTTATTTCTCTTTTTTTGGACAGAAACCACTTGAGTCGCAGCCTTGGTCTAATGGCAACAACCACAGCCTGGATGCTGCAAGCGGAGGGAGAGGCCATCCCAGCACTGCAATGTGGAACAAATTATACCTCGGAGAGCAAAGGAAATGAGAACGCCCTGGATGCAGTGGCTTTGACGTGCACTCCTCGGCTCCAAATCCTGCCCCTCTGCAGATCCTGTCCCTACAGCCAAGGCTACTGAGGCCAGAGCCCAGATCCCTCCATTCTGAATCAGAGCCCCCACTCCCCTCCATCCTGGATCAAGTCTCTGCTTCAGAGCCCAGCCTTTTCTTGTGGGAGTTTTATCCATCTAATCTAGAGGCTGATAATGTCAACGCCAGCCCCGGTGGCATCTTTAGCTGGATCAGAGTAGGTAAACTCCTTACTGTGTTATTATTAGCAGCAGAGACTCTGCAGTTGCACCCTGGACCTCATGACCCAGGGGCCATTCAAACAGGAGATAAAGGCAGTCCTGGTCCTGCAAAGGTGAACTAACAGCTTGTCCTAAAGGCAGCTATAGCTCCCCAAATAGATTGTAATGATTTAGGACCCAGTTCTACCAGGGCATCAGGAGTCCTTTCAGCAGGTTTTCTCTTCTTGCCTTATTTTTTTTCTTTTTTCCTTAATTTGCAGGCTCTTTTAAGCCGCCAACATGCAGCAGCTCTCCGGTAATACACAAGTACAAATGACAGCCTTCTGCCCAGGCAGCTTTATTCACACACACACTCACGCAAGAAACGTTTCACAAATAGCATTTGCTTTCTGCTGCCTTCCAAGCAGCAGAGTCTCAGTAGGCTGCCTAATTATAAGATCTTAGCAATATTTTTTCTTTCCAGCGATAATTAACTGATCCTGGAGAGTGCTGAAAATAAGCACTTCCCAAGCAAGTAGCAAACTCCCCTGAGTTTTCTCTGCTAAAGTTACAACTCAGCATGAAACTGCTCCAGCCTCACGGGGACACAGACCAGCCCAGCACCTCCCCACCAAGGCCCAGGATGCCACAACGGTCACAAGCAGCTGAATACAGGTGAAATAGCACGTGTGGAAGAGCAGTGGGATGCTAAGCGGTATGCAAGGGGGAGAAGGCTTCCAAGGCGTGTGCAATGGGTCAAGGATCCCAAGGGGTGTCCAGTTAGGGGAAGGATCTTAAGAGATGTGGAATGGGACAAGGATCCTAAGGGGTATGCAGTCAGGAGAAGGACCCCAAGGGCTGACAGTGGGGAGAAGGATCTCCAGGTGCCTGGCAATGGGAGAAGGATCCCAAGGAGTATGCAATAAGGAGAATGATCTCCAGGTGCCAGGGACAAGGACCCCGAAATGCTGCGTCCCCCCAGCACAGCCCTCCCTGCCTGGCCGCTGCCCTTTGCGGTTCGGCAGACAGCAGGGCAGGTTAGGTCTCCAACGGCAACCGGACAAGCCTCAACCCTGGCTGACGCTTTCCTCCTGCCTCCACTTTCCAAGGGGACGAGAAATAAATGTTCCGGGACGGCGACGGGGACCGGGGATGGGGGAAACCTCCTGTGCCCATCCCGTGGAGAGGCTCCCGAGATCAGCGCAGAGAGCGGTTGGCGAGGGTGTCTCGGGAATGTTGTAAGGGGGGACCAGTCCTCTCAAAACAAGTGGGGTACCTAGGGGAGGGTCTGTCTCCACGCCTCCCACCCGCTCCCCCAGAGGTGCGCGCCCCTATTCCCGGTACTCACCGTGCGGGGCTCGCGGCAGCAGCGCCCGGAGCCACCGGGGCTGAGAGCAGTTCCCTCCGCCGGGGCGGAGCGCGGAACGGAGGCGTTACGGCGCCCCCCAGCGGCCGCCCTCAGGCACCGCCCGCAGCGCGTCGCCGGGCACGGCAGGAGGGGTCCGGGGACAGGAGAGGTGCAGGGGACAGGAGGAGTACCGGAGAGGGAAGGGCTGCACCGCCTCGACCCAGCGAGATCAGCGGCCACGGGGAACACTGACCGGCGCTCCCTGGAGAGGCCAGGGTATGATGCCCTGTTACAAGTTGCACTAGGGGAGGTTGAGGTTGGACATTAGGAAAAACGTCTCCCTGAAAGGGTTGTCAAGCCCTAGCACAGGCTGCTCAGGGCAGTGGTGGAGTCACTAGCCCTGAAGGGATTTAAAAGACATGTAGCTGTGCTGCTGAGGGACATGGTTTTGTGATGCCCTGGCAGTGCTGGGTTAACAGCTGGACTTGATCTAAAAGGTCTTTTCCAACTTAAATTATTCTATGGTTCTCTAGCTGCAGCAGGGGTTGTTCGAGATGAGGTGGCCACTGATGCTCTGCCCCTCTTGGTTGAAAAGTCTCCTTTTGGTTAAAGGTGTTTCTCTGCCTGATGGTGCAGGGGTTACACTTTGGGTGGGAAGGTGAGTCTGCCACCCAGAGACCTTCTAGGAAAGACAGCATAAAGCAAATGCAGAAAGCCTCCCAGTTGAGCCCAATCACCAGCAGCAAAGAAATTATGGGTGGGGTGGAAATGGAAGATGTAGGACAGATTTCGGGCTGAGTTCAGCTGCCCCTGGGAGCAAGGAGCCCTCCCCAGCTCTCTGGAAAAACTGCTGAGCATTGCAGCCTAGGAAGGATATCCAGTCCCAACATAATTAAGATCGAGGGGTGCGAGCAAGAGGGCGGGCAGTTGATGTATACAGACCTGGGAAGGCAGTTGATGCATACAGCCCTGGGCAGGCAGTGCTCCCTGGGTGGGGGCAAATTCTCCCTTTTCAAGAGAAGTCAGTACCTATGGGAGAAGCTGGTGGGAGCTGGTAGGGAGTTATCCCTCTGGGTTCTGCAGTGAGCTGTGCTTACCTTCTGCCCAGCCTGCCAAAGGTTTTCTTCCTCGCGGGACCTGACATCCTTCCTCCCTCAGTGGTGGCAGCCCTGGGGCTCAACACGTCAACCGCAGACTTGGCCACCACAGGAGGGGAAATGACAGGTCCAGAGCAGGCATGCAGGGCTTCACCCTGAAACCACTTTGGGGAGCTGCTGGCAAGCCCTTCCACCAGCACTGGCAAGCACAAGGCCTCTGAAGGCAAACTCATCAACTTATTTTTTTAAGGAAACTCTGTGGTTTGGAGCTCAACTCACCCACAGCCTCTCCAACCTCCCCGTGCAGCTAGCGTGAAGGGTGAAGCAGTGTTGGCCACCCCCCGGCAAGCTGAGCCAGCAGATGGCAAGGCCATCTATGCACTGAGGTGAGTCAGTGCTCAGCTCCCACTGCCATGAGTGAGACCTCCCTGCAGCTGGCTGGGTGCTTCCTCTCCTCACCAGGGGGTGATGCCGTGCAGGGCAAGTTAGATAGAAAATGGGTTCATTTCCAGACGCTGCAAGGGAAACTAATTTGGATTTAACAAGCAGGCAACAGTGAGGTATCTGAAGTTTTATTTTCAACCCTACTCCACAGGAAATAACATTCACTAACATTATCTTCCTTACATTTGTGTTTTATTTAACCCAACACTGCGTTAAATATAAAATACTGACTGAACAAGAATGGATGGTGAAAAACATGAGATCTAAAAAGATCCTTCCAAGCCTCCTCCACAGACATCCTGAATGTTAGGAGTTGTTTAAAATTAGTATAAAATAGGAGGACAATCCCATAACCTGTTCTTGGCAAGGGAAGGATTTAGGAAGCAAGAGGAGAAGAGAGACTTCTCAATTACAGAGAAGCCCACTCAGCAAATCCAGGACCAAGGCAGGGTGGCAATGTCCTCTTGGCCACCCATTCCCACCTGGGTGTCTGCACTACACTGGGTTTTCAGCAGGAATTTGAGATGAAGTGACCTCAGAAAGGTCCCTCTGGCACCTCACTGTGCTTCTGGAGCCCCCAGGATGGATTTAGGGCCAAAAGCCTCCAATGGTGAAATGGCTTCTGAGATAAATTCCGTGGGATGAAGCCCACAGATGAAAGGCAGTGGTGGTCCCTGGGCATCCTCAGTCCCTGCCAAGAAATATCTGCCTGGTGGCTGGGACTGCTGTGTGCATGGTCTGTCCCCAGGGTAGTTCTCCCATGGGATTTAGATGGAGAGGGAGATTTGGGCACACAGAGGCATAGTTGTCATCGTGCCCCACGGTGGCTCTTGGAATCTGGTCCCCAGACTCCTTGAAAATTGAAACGTGTTTGCAAAGCACTGGTCATCCTCCAAGTGCTTCATGGGGTCCTCACAGGAGATCTGTGAGGTAGGTCAGTGTCTTCATCCCCATTTTACATATGGGGAAACTGAGGCACGGAGAACAGTAATAACTTGCCAGACAGAAAAAAATGGCATCTCCCATACTGGGGCCCTATATCTTGCTGTTCCAAACCCAGATGTGCTCCACCAACTGCTGGTTACTCACAGCTCATTCTTCTCCACTTCTCTCTCCGTGGTGACAGCAAGGACTGGGACCTGGGGTCTTGGGAGAGGCAGCAGCAGGGACTAGGCTCACACAGAGTCATACACCCCTTGTCCCTAAGACCACTTATCACTCTGAGAGGTGTTCCAGCCCAAAGGCTGCTTTGGGGTGTCCTGGGCAGAGACACCCCAGCAGTCCCATGCCAGGCTACAGTGCCAGGCACAGCACTTGAGGCTCCTTCTAGGAACTTTCTGCCTAAGGAAGTGAAAACCCACCAGATCTTTTTGCCTCCCTGGTGGCCATAGCCACCACATCAGGAGGGGACAAGCATCTGGATGCTTGTCTTTGGTAATTTGCTGTGAAATGGCACAGCCCTGGAAAGCTGGTCCTGGGGTGCCTCATGTTGGGGTGCCTAAGCTCTATGGGAGGTGGATCAGAGCTGGGAGCTTGGCTCCTTGGCACGCTGCTGGAGAAACAGGAGATGCAGGCTGGTGGCCATAAATCTCCTTTGCCAACCATGTCACTCCAAGACTGCTGCAGTTGTAATTAATCAAGAGGCCAAAAAGAAATGATGGGAAATCAATGCCTTTGGAGGCTCCTGGGGAAGGTGCAGGCAGGGCTGGAGCAGGGCTATGCTGCCAGCTGGCTCCTGGCACAGAACCTGGCACATACTAGAGTCCAGTAAGGACCAAAGCCTGGCACAACCCCCCCACCAGCTCCAGCAGCTTGGTCTGGGGAGCAGGACCTGGAGTGGTTTTCCCATTCCATCTGCATTGGAGCTGCTTCCAACAGCTGGGCAGGTGCTCTCTGTGCTGTTATCCTGCCTTGGACAGCGCTGCAGAACATCACCAGTACCTCCCCATCACAGTTCACAGCTCACTTTGGAGTGACAGAGACATCCCTTCCTTGTGGCTTCCCAGGAATGTCAGAATTCCTCTGAGAAGTGGGTTCAAATCTGACACTGAGCAAGAGGCTCATCATCAAAATGGGAGCAGGCAGGCAGCCCTGTAATCCCAGTCCACGGGGATTTGTTTCCCTCCCTTAAGAAGAGAGCAAATCCCATGATGTGGAAGGGCTGTTCCCAGCCAGGTAGTTGCCAGGAGACAGATCCCACCTCTGCTCCCTGCCGAAGGCACAGGCATGGCAGAGCCTGGAATTGGGGCTGTACTTCAGGGCTACCACTGGCACCAGGACCGGAGAGGAAAACAAAGCACCCCAGGGAGAAAACGTCCATGGGAACTCCGTGGGCTCATCTAGGGAGGACATACAGAGTTGTGCACTTAACACTGGCTGAGAAGAAGGGGTTTCCAGGTTCTGGGGAGCCCTGGAAGAGATTCAAGTTTCAATTCATTGTAAGGCTTTGTTGACTCTGGACCTTCCTGTCAAGAACTTGGGAGTTGGCAGCTGAAGCTGACATGAATTGAGACCATTTAAGAGCTGAGCCTGGGTGGTGCAGGGTTGACAACGTGCCCCCTCCCCAGCTGGGGGAGCCACACACCCAAGCATCCCAGGGAAAAGAGGCCATGTCTCTCCCCCCTGCCCCACCACCTCGACTCCCCTGGGTGGCCCATGCTAAGGACTGTGGTAGCCAAACCCAGGGTATTACTAGCCTGAGGTGTGTGAGGCTGGGACCCCTGTTCCTGTGAGGTGCTTGAGGTGAGATGGGTAAGTGAAGCTGCCCCAGACCCCTGGCTAGGTGTCACTCCCCTATCACCCACAGCCCATCAGGTCATCATCTTACAAAACCTTTGCCTAAATAAATGAACAGTTTCAAAGTTAAAAAAAGAAAAAAATATCTGTTTAAAAACAACCTCCAGGCTCTCCTGTCCCTGCAGGAAGCGCACTGGCTGCTGCTGTGAGCAGGATGAACACGTAGTTTGGGATGAGCCCACGGTGTAGGTCCCTGCTGCCCTCCATGCCCCCATGTGCCAGTTGGCACTAATGATGTCCTTAAGGCATCTACCGTGATGTCTTAGCCTCCAGAGCACCAGGCTGGTAGAGGTACCTCCAAATGGCATAGTAGTGGATGCCAGCTCCGATGGCCACAAAGAGGTGCCAGATGGCATGGGCGAAGGGGATACGGCCATCACTTTTGAAGAAGACCATGCCAAGGCAGTAGAAGAATCCACCGGCCACCAGCTCTGGAAGGCCATCCCTGTTGGGCTGGGATCAAGCAGAAAGGCAGTGCTCAGTGATGGCTGTGGCATGCCTTGTCTTTTCCCCATTGTTCCAGAGAGACCAGATGCATGGCTCCAGCTGCAGGGTGCTGGCAGGACACTCACTCTGCCTTCTGCTGCACCCACCCCTCCAGCAAGGCAGGGTGCACCCAGCAGCCTGTCTTTGCTGGGAGGATTTCTATGCAATGGAGCTCAGGCAATAGGTCTACTGAAGATGCATGTGAAATCTCCTGGGCACCCAAAGCACTTGCAAAACCAAGCCAGGCCACATAACATTTGGGGGTGGCTTTATCCATCATACAGCCTGGACCACACCAACCCACTTAAGACAAACCAGCCCCTCTGGGTTTTGTCCCTCACACTGAGCCCATATGATACCCAGCAACGGCTTACCATGGAGAGAATAACCAAAGCAGGGAAGAAGCCCATGATAACATAGCACACCAGCTCCACCAGCTTGTACCTGCGATCAAAAGAGAAGCTGCTTGGAGGCGAGTGCAGAGGGAGAGTCGAGTTTTATGCTTGTCATCTCCACTGCCATGCTCGAGCACTGAGGAGGGGCTGGCACTCTGCTCCGGGGGGGATGGACCTCCACCCTGACTTGGGAGCTGCCAGCTCAGGGTCGGGGGCTTGAGGCTTCGGGGGAGCCATCTGGACCCTTTTGCTTGCTATTTGGTGCCACCATGTGGAAGAAGCGCCTCATGGCAGCATGTCCCTGCTCCCACATCCCTCCTCCCACACCCCTCCTTCAACATTCCTTCCAGGAAGCTCCTAAACCCAGGGTGCGGATGGGGAAGGACGTGGTCTAAGGAAGCTCTCCACTGCCAGCTGGCCAGGAAGCTGCCCAGGGACCCTGCACCTATCTATCTATCTCTCTGCTGTTCATCTCCATCCTTCTTGCTTTTCCCTGCAGCTTGACTACCATCGGGGCATTAAGAGGAGCTGGCAGAGCTGAGCTGGGCCTTGTGATACCCACTACCAGCACAGGTAAAGGCACTCACCGCTCGTGAAAGAAGAAAACATAGACGGTCCCAATAGATGCCATGATCCAGATGATCCAGCGCATGTGGGAGGCCCAGGGACCTAGCTCCCGCAGGTTCAGCCTGCAAACCCAGGTCTGCAGTGAGGCAAGGTCTAGGGCAGCACCCTGCTCTGAGCTGTGGGCAGCGAGGTGCTAGAGAAATGCTGCCCTCACCTCCCGTGGTTGCCTCACCAAAGGGTGTTCCCAACTTGTAACTTCAACTTAAAGGGGTTGAAATCTATGGGATAGGAGGGGGTGAGTAGAGCTTTGAGTAGAGCCAAAGCCAGAGAGGCAAAACCTATCCAGAGAGGCAAAACCTGTCTGTTGGAGCCAGGCTGATTTTGTCCTCTCTGGTGGGGCCAGCAACTCACCAGGGAGCGTAGGATGCTGCGATGAAGAAGTAGATCACCATCCTGTCAAACATGTGCAAACAGTGCTCCACGGTCCTGTGGGATGGACAGACAGACAGGTCACAGTCCATAGCACCAAGGGCCTCCAGACTCTCTTCTGGTTCCTGAGCCCCAAGCCATCAGGGCTGGTACCTGAGATGCCTCTTCTTCCAGGAGATGGTGTGGAATATGGTGGAGACAATGAAGAGGCTGGACAAGCCAAAGCCATAGATCCAGGCTGAGATAGTTTCCCACTGGTCGTCAGAGAGGATGTAGAGGATGGAGCTGCCAAGGATGCTGGGCAGGATCCAGAACTGGAAGGGAGAAGCAAACATATTGATGAGTCTCTGTGTTTCCACTGAGCACTTGCATTACAGTCTCTGCTTTTCCATGTAGGTGTTTCTTTTGCTTCTGTTCAAATCTACCACCCCTAAGGAGCAGGCTGGCCACCCACATGGGCCAGGTAGGGTCTTGCCCTGCATGGTGCAGCTCCAAAATAACTTGTCCAGGTGGAGGTAGGGAAGAGGAAGAAGGCACAAGGAGGATGGCTACCTCAGTGTCATCTCCCAGGGCTTAGAGTGTGTGTTGCCAGCTCCTGAGGGAAACCCTGATGTGAGGATTGCTGGCTCCCAGTGGCACATGGGCAGCCCCACAGGTCACCTGTCACTGTTCCTGCTGTGAAAAGCACTCCATTTTCAGGGAGCTTTGCAGAAGACTCCTGCTCCTCTAAGCCAATGGCCAGCTTCCCCAGGAACATGGGGCCATGATGGATGAAAGCAATGGAGGTGCACACCAGCTTCCCAGGGCAGAAGAAGGGAGAGCATCCCCATTCCCTGGGAGCACCTGATGCACATCTGCCTCATCAGGGACCCAGGACCCTCAGGAGCTGCTCCAGGGTTGAACACAAACATTTCTAGGTGTTTCTTGAGGTTCCTCAAGAGCTGATGCCCTTGGGATGGAGACAGGGACTCACTGCATGGGTAGCACAGTTCGCTGCGTGTTCATACTCTGTCGGCTGGTACCTGCAGTTGGACGGGACACGGTGATTCATGAACCTGCAGCAAAAAGCAGGGAGAGAAACATGATCATGGGGCAGGGTTTACAGGAAAGTCCTTTTGAGGGGTCTGCACAGGAACATCCACCAACCCCCCAGCTTGGAGCTCTACCTCAGCTCATCTTTGCTCCTGCTGCCCTGCAGAAGTGATCCCAGCACTTGGTATGGCTTGTCCATCTGGCTGACTCCAAATGCCAGGACCTCAGATCTTGCTCAGCTACAGCTAGGTAGAAGCATTTCCCAGTAGCTACCCTTGCTTGGAGAGCAGAAGGCAGGAGCCAACTTTGTCTGCTGCTTCAGGCAAGAGAGGACAGACAATGACAGTGGTGGGAAGAGCCCCAGTAGTGAAGAGGGCCCTAGGAGTAGTTGGAGGAACCTGCTGCAGGTCCCTGACCCATCTGGCAGTGGCACCTTCATGTCTCAGTAACCTGCCCGGCTCCAACAAGGGTACCCCATTAATGCCTTTGCTTTCTGGGTACCACCTGCATCCACCTCCTACCTGCAGGGGCCACATGTCCCAGCAAGGATTCCCACGAGGGGACACCCCTCTGTGCTCCCTTGGAAACCTGGAACTTTGTTTCTGTTTCTCTTAGTCTGAGGTATCAGCTTGCTCTTGGTGTTTGGAGAAATGCATTGATTGCCTCTGTCAGATCAACACACAGCCATAAAAAGTAGTGTTGAGCTTGGCTAGTCCCTTGCTAGGTACATAATGCTGTATAAAGAAGTAAACTAAATATGCATCGATGATAACAGGTCAGAACAAAATGGTGCCTTGCCCAGTGTTGTCTTCTGGCCGGGGCCAGCCTTAGTGAAAGGGAGTAAGAAATGGGCAAACAGAGAGTGATCCTTCCCTGACTGCTCCTGGAAGTGAGGGTTTTAAAGACTTTTCCTGCTGCTCCTCAGATCAGGATGACTGAGCTGAGCGGGCACCAGTGGGGCTACCCTGCAGGACCTGGGCTAATTGCTTTCTGACCTCATTTGCTCTTGGCTCTGGCACCATCTGCAGCGTGTTTCACAGCTGAGCTGTGCCCAGCAAAGGGGCTCGGGGGACGGCAGGACCTTGCCACTGGGCACAGGGTGACATCTCGGTCCAGGGCACTGAGAAAGGCAATACAAGTCCCCTCTCTCCATCTTTAAGCCACCCATGCCCATGCAGACTTTCCTGCCATCTCCTGCCTGCTCAGTCCCGTTGCCTGAGCCCCTCAGTCCATTAAAAGTGAGCCAGGACAGATGAAATCACTCAAATAACAAGAGTTTGAGTGTGGTCATTGCAGACAGGGGCATGTGAGGTGCTCCCTGGCAGAGACAACCCACAAAAGAGACCCTGTCCTCAGCTTCTACCCTGCCTGCTGCTGGACCCCAGCACTTCAGGAAGACGCATGGTCATCATTACCAAAAAATATCTTATTTGAATTATTAAGAGCAAATGGAGAGGCTAAGATCCCACTGCTCTGCAAACTAAGGTAAATCAGAGCTTAGGAAGCCTGCTGTGGCTGGGAAGCAGTCAAGTGTCCCTGGGGATGTAGTGGTGCCCAGCATCCCTCATGGGATATAGCAGTGACCTCCATCCCAGGAGATACCAGGGATGCCCTCCCCATCCTGCTGTTCCAGCCATGAGAGCTGGCCAGGCTCCCAGTGCTGGAGCTGTGTCCCCCTGGCAGCAGAGCATTACTGTCCCCTGCATTGCCAGGACACTGTCCCCAGCTCCCCTTTGCCTTCTGCTTCCATTTCTTTTCCCTGTTAATAATGAGAAGGTGGAGGGGGGAGGTCAGACATCCCACATGACGTCACTGTTGCTGAGGAAACACGTTTGAGGCCTTTTCCTTGGATTTATTCCTTTGAACAAAGCCCCACATCGTCTCCCCTGCATTCTAGCAGTTGCTGTTCAGAGCATTAAGAGGGAGCAGCACAGGGGCTGGTTCCCACAGCCCCCTCCCCTAGGACCAAGGGGCACCCAGGCTCTTTGGGAAGGGATCCCTGGACTGCAAATATACTCCCTAGCCCTGGTAGGACAACAGAGAAGCTGGGAAGGGTCCCCCCAGCTGTCCCCATGGGATGAAGTCGAACAGTGTGTGTGTGTCCCTGAAGCCCAAAGCCCAACACCTGCTTTTCCCAGGGGGAGAAAGAGGCTTGAGGAGGAACTGTTTTGAGCTGGGGAGAATTTGTTCTTGTTTTCCTGCCCTCCTTTCTAATAAGCATTGTCCCATGAAGTATGAGAAATGGAGCATCACAGATGTGGGACCTGGTTGCAAGTGCTGGCCAGCCTGGGCACAGTGAGGCCCTCCTGGAGCAGTCAGTGTTACATTTTGGGGCTAGTTGGGCACACTTTTGTGCTCCTCTGTGCTCAGGAGCAGAACTGTGTAAACAAGCCCAGGAATAGCCAGAGTTTGCACTTTTCTTGGCAGGGCAGGAGGAGTCCCTGGCTGCCCTGCAGCACCTTGCTCCCCAGGGCTTCAGAGGTCTATTTCTTGCCTTGTGTTCTCTCCTGGGACTTTATCTATTTCCCAGACCAACCCAGAATTCAAGTGTACATTCAGCTCATGTCATCCTTGTGCGCTCTGGCATGGGTGTGGGGCAGAGCACAGGGACCCCTGCATCACTCCCAGCCTGCAGAAAGTTGCCATATCAGTGTGAAAAAAACAAACAAACAAACAAAACCCAAAACAGCCTCAAGCATGAGCTCCAGCCTGGACAGGCAGATGGAAATGCTTAGAGAGGGCACCTGTGACTCTCATTAGAGCTGATGAAAGCCACGAGCCCTAGGGGTAGCTGCTGTGTGTTTCCCAGTCCCAGCTCAGTGTGACTGGAGTCAGAGGAAGGAGAATTGCTGACAGCCAGGCAGAGCTCAACCAACAGCTCCCAACAGCCTTCAGCCTATGCTGGTCCTGCCTGGGGACCAAGCAAAGCCACAGTGATGTGACTGGCTTGATATGGTGGGGTCAGGAAGCCACAAGCAGGTTATCACACACTGGGTGCTTCAGTGCATTTCAGCAGGTGCTTTGGGATTGTAAATCCAAAGGGTATAGAGAAGTTTGAAACCTCCTGTGTGTCAGGAATGTCAGCGTGTTTAGGAGCACTGTGTTCAGCTCTGGAGTCCTCAACACAGGAGAGACATGGACCTGTTGGAGCAGGTCCAGAGGAGGCCACAAAAATGAGGGCTGGATGCCCTCTGCTGTGAGGACAGGCTGAGAGAGTTGGGGTTGTTCAGCCTGGAGAAGAGAAGGCTCCAGGGAGACCTGACTGCAGCCTTCTAGTGCATAAAGGGACTTCTAGCAGGGCTTATTCTGACAGAACAAAGGGTGATGGTTTTAAACTAAAAGAGGGATATTCAGACTAGCTAAAAGGAAGAAATATTTTACAGTCAGGGTGGAGAGACCCTGGCCCAAGTTGCCCAGAAAGGTGGTAGATGTCCTATCCCTGGAAACATTGCAGGTCAGGTTGTTTGGGGCTGTGAGCAACCTGCTCTAGTTGAAGATGTCCCTGCTTGGTGCAGGAGGTTGGAGTAGATGACCTTTAATGGTCTCTTCCAACCCAAACCAGCCTTTGATTCCATGATTCTGCATTCATTTTCAGGAGTGGTGCATGGAAAGCAGAGACCCAAGGACCCTGCTGGGCACTCCTCTCCCAGTGCTGTTCCTGGCAGATGCTGTACAGATCAGCTATATGAAGATGAAGGGCCTGGTGGGGGTGCAAGCATGGGTTATTAACTGCAGCCCCCGGGTTTTTGCCTGCTCTGCTTGTGGCTGCTTCCCCCTGGCCCCTTTCCCAGGGAAGGAGACTGAAAAGGGCCAGTGCAGCAGGCTCCAGCCAGGGAAACAAAGAGCCTCCTGTCCCAGGCACCCAGGGCAAAGTGCAGAGCCAGCTTCCCAGGCTTGTTCCTTTCTCCTTCTCTTTCTCCCACTCTGTTTTTTTGTGATTTTGGGAGGGCTTTTTAGAAATTTGAGGGTTTTAAAGACTTTTATCCAGGAACAAAGTTCTGACCTCAAAAATCATGCAGATCTGCCTGGCTCTTGTTTTGCTGGGCTAGGGAGAAGGTGGTAAAAAGGAGACTAAATTAAATTATTGCTCAGGAAGGCCCATGTGTTAGCACTTGGGCATCTGAACTCTCCTGGGGGCACCAAGACAGCCTACATCAGCCACTCTACAGACACCACACAATCACAGGGGCAGAGCCATGGGACAGTTTATGGGAAATCTGTCCCCTACAGATAAGGTAGGGGGAACAGACTTGAGACCCAGTCCAGGCTGTGATCTGGGAGAGATGGAATTTAGTCCTACCTTCAACACTGACTCTCTGAGTGGCCTCTACCACGTGACTTCACTTCCCTCTCATCCCTCTTTCTCTCTCTCCAAGTGAGGATAATAATTTTGACAACTTTTAAGCAAGTTGGTGCAAAGATAAAGTGAAGAGGATGTAAAATTATCACAAAGATATGGATGGGGAGGAGTGAGTTAGGGTCCCATCAAGCAGCTCAACCCTGCCCTTGGAAAGAACTAGTCCAGCACTGGAAATCCCCAACTCTGCTATAAATCAGGCCATATACATGACACGTGGCTGTGTATCTGTGCACTGAGGAGCTGGGCTCCCATTGCTGAGGCCATGGCCATGACCCTTGAAGAGCCAACATATCCCTTTCACAACCCATGAAGCAGTAGATGCCAGAGCAGTGTGTTGCACAATGGGCTGGGTGCTGTGGGGTCAAAGGAGCAGCTGGCATGGGGATAGGGCAAGAAGAAACAGCCTCAAGTTGTCAAGGGGAGGTTTAGGAACATTGGTTGGACATTAGGAAAAATCTCTTCCCCAAAAGGGTTGTCAAGCCCTAGCACATGCTTCTCAGAGAAGTAGTGGAGTCACCATCCCTGGAGGGGTTTAAAAGATGTGGAGATGTGGTGCTGAGGCACAATGGTTTAGTGATGACCTGACAGTGCTGGTTAACAGCTGGACTCAATGATCTTAAAGGTCTTTTCCAACCCAAACTATTCTATGGCCAAGAATACTCTCAGGGGATGTGAATCTCCTCATACCAACTAATGTTTACAAGTTTCACCTCCAAAAGGCTTATAGAAGGGCTGGGCTTGCTCAGGCTCTGGCTAAATGTCTTTGGAGGTGGGGGAGTGGTTTACTGGGTGCGTGCTCTCCTGCATTGAGAGCCTGGGCACTTCCAGGCTGTGCTCCCTGTGAGGAATCTGACTGCAATTCAAGAGGATTTCTACTTCTTGTGTCTGAGTGGCACAACTACTTTTAGAGGAAGAGAGAAGAATTATATCCTGATGGAAGCATCCTGTCAGAGAGGAAGCATGCCATGTCTGAGGTAACAGTGACTGAGTAGATGTGTCCCTGGAGGGCAGACTGGTGTCAGACATCTCTTTAGTGCATGGTCTGGATTTGCATACCCAGTGCAGACACTGGAGCTTGGTCCTTGTGCTTGTGCTCAAATGTGAGCTGCTGTGGTAGCACCCCTGTCAGCTGGGGCTTGGTATGTGCTCTGTCATCTGCTAATGCTCCAGCTGCACTCCCTGGTAGAGGCTTCAGCTCCCTGAGCTCCTCAGTGGTTTGTAATTGGCTAAGTCCTGGAGAGCTGCATCTGATGGTGCAGTGCACAGCTGTGAGCGCTGCTCATGTGTGGGACACAATCACAAGATGCAGGAGACACATTAGGATGATGGGGATATACTTGGGGACCTACTTGAGTCCAGGCCACCAATTCTGCACCTCAGAAACATGGGGAAGGCTCAGCAGCCATTGACTCTGCCCCCCATGTCTGCATCTCCCAGTACAGAGTCCCCAGACTCTGCAGTACCACAAACCTACTTTTTCCAGTCCAGGAGCACTCAAGAAATCCTGTTTTTCCTTCCAGGAATCCATTGGCATGGGAGCACTTGCCACTGGGAAGCAGAAATGCAAAAGCTTATGTTGATGCTGCCCAGCATTGCCATCTGCAGAACCACCCACGTGGGCACACGCACTGCTGTGTGGCACCCCATTAAGAGCTGAAACCTCTATTTCCACCCTCCTCAGTGCTTGCATGCTCCTACACAAACATATGGTGCTTCTGGTTTGGAAAGCTGAGCTGTGTGTGCTGTAAGCTTGTAGGCTGGCTCCCTGGGCCAGGGGAGAAGAGGCAGCAGGGACAAGCCTGCTCCATGGGCTACTCCTTTGACTCCAACCCATCCCATGTGAGAAGGGACAGGAGGGCTGGTGGAGCAAGACAGCAAGGTGGTTTTGATTGTACTGAGGCTTGGCATCATGCAAAGAGCTGGCAGCTTGTGTAGGGAGCAGAAACTGAGAGACTTTTCATCTAAAGCTGCATTTCTCAACCTTTCTTTATAAATAAATCAGCAGATCACCAGAGTTCTGGAGTAACCTGTCCAAATGCCCCTGATGGAAGCCTTGCTTCCACAAAGCAAGTCAAAATGCCCTGCAGACTGAAGAGCCATTCATCACCCTGATTACCTTCATTCCAGTTTTACTTTTCCCAGCACTCTGACATGTGCTAACAGCCTGGGCTGGCTGTAGACCATCCCCTGGCACTATATAGCCTGTATGCCACGAGAAATGCTGACCAGTCTGCTTGCCAACTTAGAGGTGCTCCCAGACAGGGACCATGTGCTTAGCCATATCTGTGCTGCACCTGGCTCTGAACACCAGGCACAGATGTCCCCTGTGAAGGGACAGGGAAGACATCCCTGGGCACACCCTGCTGCCACAGCAGTGGGTACATGAGGGGCTAAGCCTGGCAGGAAGGAATATGCTGATGTTTCTCTGACCACAGCAAGGATGTACACAATTCCTGTTCCTTGCTCCTCACCCTAGAAGAAACAAGCATGGGAAGCTCCAAATCAAGCTGGACATGGGTATAGGCAATTTCTGCTCCTATGAGAGCCCATATATATTTAGCAGGGCTTGTTTAGTAGGTGGAAGCTCAGCAGTTAGTTTCCAGCAGGGTCATAGCTGTCCATATTCCCACCCTCTGTGCAGAGAGATTTATTTTTCTCTCCAGCAGGCTTTCTGCTCTTTATGTAGATGGTATCTCTAACTCTTCCAAGGCAATTCATGACCCTGCAACTGCAGCAGAGCTGTTTGTTTATTCACAACAGATGGGACTGGTGAGTGTTTCCCAAATTACTTTCTGAGCTGGGACTTCTTGTTTCATTTGGTACTCGTGAGACCTCCAACAATAGCTGATTAGTCACAAAATGACTCTGATGTCCCAGGTGTTCCATGAATGTTAGGAGGACTTTTCTAGAATTGAAAATTCTCTATTATTCACCATTTGTTTGTCTGGAAACTCATTGTGCCTCTTCCTTGCTGCCTTGTCTGCTTTGCCCTGAGCACAGAAGTTAGTGGGATAAAATCTGATCTGGGTCTGCCTGCTTAAACTCTGCAACAGCCTAAGGAGGGCAGGAGGGAGTGCAGCCACTGGTCCCTCTGCCTGCTGAAAGAGAATTAGGACAGTTTGGGGGCTGGAGTCTTCCCAGCCTCTAACCCTGTCTGCCACTGTGGCTGAAATTACATGGGCAGGTCACAGTTTCTCAGGTCCATAAGGTCTCCCCATGGCATCCTCCAAGAGACAGAGCCAGGCTCTCATTGAGGATTCCTGGGTGCTACTCAAGTACAAATGATATCTGTAAATTATTCAGCAAATGCCTCTGCACAATAAAGACACAGAAAGAGAATCATGCATTTCACTAGCCAGGCCAGCACATACTAGGATTTCCATCAGTATTTTTTGCCACAGAGGGCAGGGTTGTGTCTGATGCTGTGGTACCAGCCAGTGCTGCTCAGCACAGCACAGGTGGGAACTCCTTGGCCCTGACCTGCTGATCTCTCTCTCTCTCCATAAAATCCTTTCCTCAGCAGCAGCAAGCCTGGACTCTAAACTTGAACAAGAGCACAGATTTGGATCCAAACCCTCCTGAAGGTCAGCACTTCTGAGCTCAACTAATTGGCATCTGAAGCAGACACCATGAGCATCATGTTCCTGATAACTGTGTTATGAGAAGCTGCAGTGTACTACATTGAGCCCATTGGTCTGGATTTTCACTGCATGGAAATATTGAGGTTCAATTACACCTGGAAAACCCCAAAGAGAGACCTGAGCTCTGGGTATTTGGTAATGGCTCCTCTGCCTTGCTCAGCCCCTGCTCTGGTCATCCATCCTCTTGCAGCACCCCTCTGGGTACTCAACCAATCTCCTTTTGCAGCTGCAGCCAACACCCCCCAAGAGAAGTGAACTGAAATAACTGTTGTGCTCTTTTCCCTTCCTTTCTGTATTTGTAGTTGGCTCCCACTGCTTTGTCTAGCTGTGGAGCTGGGGGTGTGGGAAGGGAGGAGGAGGGGAAGGCAAGGCTGGGAGCAGCCCTGGCAGGGTCCCGTTTCTCACATTCACTGACCTGCCTTGCCAGGCAGTGGCTTGAATTTCCCATGCATTGTGTTGGCTGCTACCTCTTGAAGCTAGCCACAGCAAGTTGTGCCAAAGAATCACATCAGGCTGACATCCAACACTGGCTGAAGGAGGGGAAAGATCATCATTTATCCATTTCTCAAGAGCACAAGGCACAGGGCTTGGCTTGCCCACTGCTGCACATTTCCAGTGTGGTGATCCCTCCTGTCCTGTCCTGCTAGGTCCCTCAACCCTCCCACAGGAGGGAAAGGGGCAGTTTAGGGGAATATCCCTTTGTAAATGATGCTCTGAGTATTTGTTGTCTTCCAAATACCTGGCTCCAATGGTAATTTCACCCTGGGCATCTAAATTTACATGTGATGAATCCTACCAGTCCTACCTCAAGAGGGTATCTGAGTCAACCTGGCCCCACAGAAGAACCAGTATGAAATTGGTCAGTGATATCACAAGATTCTGCTTTTCCCTAGGTGTTTTGGTATCGTCCCCACCTCTTGGAGCAGTGCCTTTTGCAGCAAAGGATCTACTCAGCTGGAGGCAGCCTGGTAGGTCTTGCTGGGGGTGGTGGGATGGGACTAACACTTGCACAGCCAGGAGCTCCTGCCTCTTAAGCATCTCTGAGCTGCCACATCAATGCTGAAAGCATTTCCCTTCTCAGTTCTTCATCCCACATGGGCTGTGGGGGAAGCAGAGCTCTTGGAAAGCATCTTGGTGTGGGGGGAAGCAGGCAAGGGCTGCTCGAGCTTTCATTCCAAAGCAAACAGGGACCAGATCTTCCCAAAGAGGTAGCTCTGCTCTGGCTGTTGTCCTGGCATTGTTTTTGTTGTTCTGGGTGTCTGAGCACCCTCAGTGTTTTCTCTCCCTCCTACTCCTGTTGGTTCTCCTCTCCCTTTCTTGCCTGGACGTGCTGAAGGTGGAGCCAGCGGATGTCCCCTTGCTCAGGAACTACAGGTGCAGGGAGCAACAGGGGAGGTTCTCTCAAGCTCCTTTCTCCTAAGCTTGGAGGATTTGCTTCTGAGCAAGTGTGGAGTTCAGATCTCCATCTCATTGTGCTGGTGAGGAGGTGGCAGTGTCTACATTGTGAACACAGGACAGGTGAGGATGAACCTTGGACCATGCACCTCCAGAAAACTCTGCTCCCCCTAACCTTCTACTTCTGGGCTGAGAAATGAATGTGGATTTTTCCAGCTGCTTTCCTCTCTTACTCAGTGCAGGGCAAGACAAACAAATGCAGTAAGATTTAGAGTCCTTTACATGATCAAATCGTGAACTGCTATCAGTTTATTAGGATGATTCAGTGCCCTGTACAGCCTGCAGCTCCCAGCAAACCCCCTCCACCAGCTGCTCCAGAGCTGCTGAAGCTGGCCAGATACAGCAGCTCTTCACTTAATTGTGTTTCCTTTCAATTACATCTCTGGACAGCCAAAGTCTAGGAAGCATTTTGTGGCCCTACAGGGAGATTGGGGCTGAACTGCAGCCCCAGAGTAGCTACATGGGCAGGAGGTACCATACCATGTGTGGGTAAAAAGGAGGTCAAAGCTGGTGGTGAGGTGGAGGGGAGGGATCAGTTACTATCTCCGTGTAGCCTGCTGATGAATTTAAATGATGAAGATGCTGCTTGTACCAATCTGTTGCTCTGGGGAGAAGCCAGCACCATTTTGGTGAGCTGGGAGAAAGGGAGGAGGGGGAAAAGTGAAGGGAGAGTGGTGGAATAACTAGCCAGTAGCTGGAGAAAGCAGGAGGAATTGTATCTGCTTGCACCCTGTCACTATGTGCTGCTGCTGGTGTCATGGCTGAACTTGGCCTGTTGGGCAGGTGATGGATGTCACCTTGGAGCACGCTGTGAGGGACAGGGAAAGGCTTGCAGCAGCCTTGCTTTTTAAGTCCCTTTTCCCCAAGATGACAGATGATGGAAGAGCCTCCTGGACCCTGCAGCAGAGCAGAAACTACTGAGAGCCTCATTTATAACCAGAATCTGCTCAAACAGCATTGCTGTGCTTCCTTATTCCCCCCAGGGTGACAGCCTCCTCCCTTTGCTTCCTTCCCCTCAGCCACAATGCTCCATCTCCAAAGCCCAGCCAGGAGGGATTCAGGGACACCTCTGTGCCCCTCCAGGCCCGAGTTTTTTCCTGGCAGTTCACAAAACACTCCCACATCGATTGCTACCTTTCATCTCATTGTTCAAAGCCTGGTGCCTTCACTGAGGCTTTCAGACAACAGGTCTTTCATCACCGAGCTGTATTTATTCCTTTTGGAGGGTGCAGCAATGGCCAAGTTCTTCCTTTCTTAGTCCTCACTCAAAATTAGATAAAAGGACATTAAAAGTGAAGCTATTCCAGGCTTCTCCACCACAGGGAAATCTTTCTGCTATGTATTTTTTTCAAGGCAAGCCACAAGCAAGAGTTTGTCATCTTCTGAAAAGATGTTGCAAGATGCTTCTGATACCTTGAAAGATGTGTTATGGTGAGCCTTGTGGCTCCTACTCACCCCAATTGCCAGGGTAGAGCCCAGTCCCTGTTACTTGTAGTCCAAGGAAGCTCAAAGAGCATCCCCAGCACAAAGGGAGGAGCAGTTTTGGGGGTTTCTTTGGGGACATGCCGCAGCAGAGCATTTCTGCAGAAACAAGCTGGTGTGTGTGGAGCATGGGGTGGGGATGGGGATTAGCAACTGTTATTTTTAAGCACTAGGCTAAGAGGATCTCTGCAGTGATGTAGGAAGCTCTGGGTTAGCATCACGTGCTGGCAACCACCTTGGGGTGAAAGCCAAGGGAATACCTGTCCTCTCCTGCTCCCTGTCCAGCACTGGCACCTAGTGAGAGGTGGAGGATGACCTGTAGAGCTGACCCTTTCTGTGCCCTGCAGACCTTGCCCTGTGCTCTGTAACACCTCATCACAATTTAACAAGTCTCCAGAAAGGACCACAGCAAGGGTTGAGCGTGGTGATTTTGGTTAAATTAAGCAACAGGTTTGCAGATGGGTTCTGCTGGGGGGGACTGAAGCAGAGGGACAGCCCTTGCTCTGCTGCTTAGCTCCCAAAGAGCCTCTGCACCACTGCCATTGGGGGGGAAGATACAGTTTCCCTCCTGTTTTGGGGGTACAGAGCTTTGCTTGGCTCCATCTCGCCCTGGCCCTGTACTCTGCATGGGGGTGGGGGGATGAAGTTCCAAATTCTCTGTTTTCACAAGTTTTGTCCCAGATGCATTGTGCAGACCTGCTAGGCACCTCCTGCATCTCTCCCAGGCAAAGATTATTAGAAGGGAGCTACAGGATCAAAATGGTCCTTGTTATGGTGGCCATGTTTCAGGCAGTTTTTGGAAATGCAAGCGTGGATTTCCCCTGTGGGACACCTGGAAGGAGAGAAGCTGGTGGCTTGGGGGGAGTGAGAGGGAGGTCTCCTGTCCTTAGCCCAGGCAAACATCCTTTAGGGATGCTCATAACAGGAGCAGTCAAATAATACCATCACCACTTCTTTTCAGACAAGTTTTACTCTGGTATCTGGCTCTAATAGAACCACTGGGACTCTGGCATTAGCAGCAGCAGAGCCGAGTGGCCCCAGGAACTCCACCAGCCTGTTGGACCCTCCAGAGCTATGAAAGCATCCCCATCACAGTCACAGGGAGTTGGGAGCAAAGCCTGTCCTTGGTGCAGAACTGAGCCCCCTCCCAGCACCCTCTGAACCCCATTAGGCCATGTGAGGTCCAGGGCTGTGGGATCTGACTCATCCTTGGCCACTTAGTGTGCCAGAGGGCTGCAGGCAGCTGTTGTCCCTGTGTCACCCACCAGCTCCCTGCTGAAGGCCACATCTGATCCCACAGTAGTGTGTGTGGCCGAGTGCCCTCTGACCTGTGCCCAGCAGTCCTCAAGTTTCCCCACATACAGGCAATGCCATGAGGTTTCCTAACACGCCTTGAGCTTTTAAACAAGTCCCTGCTGCTGCTGGAAAACCTCCCTTGGTGTTTCATGGAGGTGGAGAAGGATCCAGCACTGGTGCACCCTGTGGGAGCCCTGTAGACCTCCCAGGACCAGGCTGAGGGACCCACCCCGAGGGGGTTTCACCAGGGGCAGAGGGATCCTGGGTGACATTAGTCCCTCCATGGAGGGTTTGCAGCCAGCAGTGGGGTCTGTCCCCACGGGGAACTTGGCTTCTGGTCCCCCAACAGCAGGAGAACAATGGTTATGAAGTTAGACCCAGTAAAAGGCAGCGAAGGCTCCCAAGGATGCTCAGAATCCCTTAAGGATGCAGAAAAGCAGGTAACCTTCTTCGCCAAAGACCAGCCCGCACCTGCCTTTAGCTTTGGACCACTCAGCAGCTTCTGAAGGTCCCTTCGGGCTCCATCCCTGCCAGAGTCGAGCCCAGGGCAGCGGCTGGGGCCATCCAGGGGGTTCGTGAGCACCCATGGAGGGGGGGATCGGGTACCGCCGCGGATTTTACCTGGCGTAACGCGTCTTCTGGAAATCCAGGAGCCGGGACACGAACATCGCGGCGGTGCCATGGGGGTCCCGGGAGGTGGGGAGGGGCAGCGGCTGCTCAGCCCCGGGCTGGGGGTGGGAGGAAAACGCCGCCCGGGAGGAACCGCAACAACTCCGCGGGCTCCGGTGGGGCGAGGCGGAGAAGGGGTGGCCAAGCCAGCCCAGCCCAGTCCCGGCCCCCTCCCGCCCCTCCGGCTGCTCGGGAGAGAGACCCGAGGAAAACAAAAGAGACCTCCGGGAGAGGGGAGCCAGCCCTGCTGCTGCCCTCAGATGTGCAAAGAGGAAGAGGAGGACAAAAGGGAAGTGGGGGGGGATCCCGTCCAACTCCGACCGGCCACAGCAACCTGCGCGATCTCCCTTAGCAGCCCCGGGAGCTTTAAGCTCAGCTAAAAATATTCCCCCTCCCCGCTGCCACCCCCGGGAGGATCAGATAGCAGCAGATTGGAATTGAGAATGTGATTAAAGCATTGGAGGGAGGGAGGGAGAGAGGGAGGAAGCAGGCAGCCTGCCTATTCCCCCCCACACAACACACTGCCCACAGCCGAGCCCCCAAGGAGGGACATCGAGGTGTTCCTGCATCCCTGCCTGCATCTCTGCCTGCCCAAGGGCAG
Organism: Galbula dea; assembly: GCA_013399015.1. NCBI lineage: Eukaryota > Metazoa > Chordata > Aves > Piciformes > Galbulidae > Galbula > Galbula dea. The sequence goes on from VWZX01002138.1 coordinate 115,986, forward strand.
GGCCAGCCAGCCCCGGCATCTTCAGGGAGTTGCTTTGTTTGGCAATGCTTTTATTTGTTTGATTTTAATGATTCTTGCTCCGTTATTTTCCAGTGGCTCTGGCAGGGGTGGGTGGCTCAGCCCCCGCCCCAGCCCTATGGGCTGCCAGCATCCCACCACCCTTCCCTGCTTGGGAGAAGGGAGATGAAGCAGCACGACAGCAAGGCCAGGACTGGAGAGTCCAGGGTCTTCACCCCATCTCCATCCTAAGCCTTCATCCCTCCGTCCTTTCTATCACCCAGGGAGGCTTTTGCAGGAGATGAGATCCCAACGTGCATCTGAGGTTGGGCAGCTCAGAGAGGACTGTAAAGGGTAACAGGCTTATCTGCAGGCAGATGAGCATCATCCATGCCCACATTGTGGCAGAAGTCACAGGCACCCGAAGGTGCCAGCAGTTAAGGAACAAGAAAAGTGACAACCAGTGCAAACCAGTGCAACCTCTTGTTGTCAGCTGGAGGAAGGTAGAACAGATGATGACATCAAGACATGAGGGGTTATGCTTACATGGCCATTTCCATGGGAAAGCACACACAGAGAGCTTCCAAAAGCCAGAATGGACAAAAATTAGGATGTCCCTTAACTCAAGGCATGAATTAATCCTGGCACTCTCTGCAACTCCTTTCTAAAGCAGCTCATGCCCCCAAGGTATGAAAAAAGGGTGGCGTTCCAGGTGCATGTTGCACTGTGGGGTGCATGTTGCACTGGGAGCTGGCAGCAGGATCAGCCTGCCTGGTTTTTTTCCATCACGGGCAGAAGGCAGTGTCAGGGACCAAACTGGCGACAGCAGGGTCCAGGAAGTGCAGGGGGAACAACGTAAGTCCCGTTTGTGCTGGGACTTTCCCAGCATATTTGGGACAGCCAAGCCCTGGCTGAGAGCAGCAGGTCCAAGCTGAGATGCTGAGTGAGGTCACCTCCAAAAACCTCTCCCACGCTCTGCCTCTTAGCTGGGAAGATTTAAGTTCCTTCCCCAGCCTTCTAGATGACAAGGTTTTGGCAAAGGCTATTTCATGATGTCTGTGCCCTGCTTTACCTTTTCTCTGGGACTGAACAGGGAAGGGAGAGAAAATAGCAATACAGAATAAGCCCCACTCCTGAAGCCCCCAGCCCATAGCTGGGGGTGCTGGTGAGAGGGACACCTGAAGTGAACCATCAGTCCCGAAATAGATCCATCTCAGAGGGCAAAAGGCAAATTGAATGAAAAATAAGTTGCTATTTTTGAAGCCTGAATCCAGTTGTTATGGCAACCAAAGCCTCGAGCATGGTGCTGGGGAATGGCTCCAGCCCCAGTGCTGCCTCCAAGCTCGGCTCCCAGAGAATCACAGGGAGCCAGGAGCAGCTTGATGGTGGGATGCAGAGATGTCCACACTCACCCCACACCTGCTAGGGCACATCCCTCCCCATATGGCAGCCCCCCTCATGTATCAACTAGTCACAAGCCTTCCTTTTCTCTCCTCATCCATCCCTGGTGCAAAGACCAGAGTAATTGTAAAGATGTTGAGGAGAGTTTCCAAGGTTCAGGGCACCCTGAATGCAGTGGCATTTTGTAATGTCACCAAAAAAGGGTAGAGGGCCTTGAAGAGTTTTCTTTTGAGGAGGAATTGGTCATGAAGCCCAGGGCTGCTTCCTCCCCAAAATCTGCAAAGTCCCCAAAACTGCAGGACACCCATAGCTGGAGACACCCCTGTGAGTTGTGCCTCACTCTGGATAATGGATCCCAGTGGATCCCAGCTGTGATGATGTGAATTTCCACTCGTTTGGGTACTGTGATGGTGGTGTTGGGCTTTCCTGGCAGCTCATGATGTCATCCCATTTCCCCAGGGAGGGAAGTTTTCCTGTGCATTAAGCTGCTGGAACCAGCAGGTAAGGAAAGAGACAATTTGAGATTAAAATCTGCCATCTCTTAGCAGGGAAAAACCTCCCAGTGGGAGAGGAAACTTAGGATGGGAAGAAGGAGTTGCGAGACACAGGATGGATTGGCAGCAACTGTAACCCACGGGAGGTGGCCATGGGTGGTGACAGGGTGGACACAGGGCAGCAGGGTGCTGTGGCAGGGCTGCTTCAGTTGAAGACATTTAGAGGAGTCTCCTTGACAGCAGCTGGTTAAAGATGGGGGAGCCTGGAGATTCTGTTATACATAGTTGGGCTGTGGGGCTGGTGATGGCTCCATCACTCCCTGACACTGCACATGCACCACTCACAAATCTTCCTGGACAAGCTTGCCCTAAAGGTATGAACCCCAGCACGAATGGCTCATTTCACCAAGATTAACTCTTTTCACAGAATCCCAGAATCATAGCATGGAGGGAGTTAGAAGGGACCGCCAGGGCCATGTAGTCCAACCTCCCTGTTAAGCAGGGTGGCTCAGAGCAGGTTATCCAGGATCACCTCCAGATGGGTTTGGAATCTCTCCGCAGAAGGAGACTCCACAACCTCTCTGGGCAGCCTGGGCCAGGGCTCCAACATCCTCACACCAAACAAGTTTCTCCTCCTGCTGAGGTGGAACTTCCTCGGTTCCAGTTTGTGCCCAGTGCCCCTTGGCCTGCCCCTGGGCACCACTGAGCAGAGTCTAGCCCCAGCCTCTTGCCCCCAGCCTTTAGCTCTCGCTCTGCATTGAGCAGCTCCAGGCTAAGCAGCTCCAGGGCTCTCAGCCATTCCTCCTGCCCGAGATGCTCCCGTGCCTTCAGCATCTTCCTAGCCTCCACTGGACTCTCTCCCAGCAGTTCCTTGTCTCTTTTGAACTGAGGAGTCCAGAACTGGACACAAGACTCCAGATGTGACCTCACTTAGGGCAGAGTTTCAGGACCAAGCTCTTGCTTTCGATTCACTTTCCAGACATTCACAGCTCAGTTGCCTTCGGGGCTCTTGGGGGTTTTTTTCCTGCAATTACATTCTCTTCTGACAAGCTGCTCCCTGGTCTAACAGCTCAGGACTACCTCTCTTGCTCTGAAATTGTCTCCTGCCCACTCCTGGCTCTTCGACACCCTGGGGACCCCCGAAGGCAGGCGCACTCCTGCCGCCCCCAAGCCCACAGCATTCAGCTGTCAGACCAGCCGGTGTCCCATCCGTGGAGCCCTGGGGACCTCCCGTGGTATGACGCAGAACTGCAGAGGCAGGAACGGATTTGACCCTGCGGGGTCCTTAGGGACGCTGACAGCAAGGCTGGGCACAGCGGGGGCGCGCCCGAGCTGGTGCTCGTCGGCTAGGATCTAACAGTCTCCCATCCAACCGCCGACCCTCGCTGGTCCTGCTTAGCTTCCGAGCACCGCCGACCTTCCCACCTACCGCCCCGCCTCTGACCAACTGAGTTCGGCGCCACCAGGCTAGCGCATGCGCGGCTCCCCCCACCCCCGCGGGACGGGCTCAGGCGCAGGCGCGCTGGGAGTACGGTGGCCGGGAGGGCGCAGGCGCGGGGCTGCTCCGCCGCCCGCAGCGTAAACAAGGGGCCGGCGGGGATGAGGAGGCCGCGGGTGTGTGGTGGGGGTTGGGGTAGCCGGGGTTGAGGTGTGCTGCCTGCTGGAGGCATTTTCTATCCCTCCTCCCCCCCGCCGGACGGGGGTGGTGAGGGCTGTCCCGCCATGAACTTGGCTAGTCAGAGCGGCGACGCCGGCAGCGGCCATCTGCTCTTCGCCAACTTCAACCAGGACAACACGTAAGGGGGGCGGCGCCCGGCCTGAGGGCCTAGCTCGGGGGGACCGGGCGTGGGGAGGGGGCTGCGGTAGGGAGACGCCTGCTGGGGTCGCTGAGGGAGCCTGGCGTTGGGGAGGGGCGTGGTGAGGTTCCGTTCTCTTCCCGCCAGTGCCACCTCTTCCCATAGCAGGGAGCCACAGAGCGGGTCTGGGGTCCTCCCTTATTCCTACAGCGAGGGGAGTTGGCAACAGCCTCCCCCTCCCGTCGGGCTTATGCGTGGAGCTGCAGGGCGTGAGGCCGCGCTCGTAGGGACACGCAGCAGAAGGTTAATGGGCAGCTTGAGCTGTAGCTATAGCATGTTGCCTTCTCTCTCTCTCTCTTAGACTCTTGCCCTGGGGTGCTTTGCCTTCTTGTACTTGGGAAGCACTGCTCGCTGTTGCTTTGGGAGGGAGGGAGGGAGAGCTGCTGCTGCTGCTTCTTGATCCCGTCTAGCGTTTAGGAGGGCCTGAGGGTAACATGCAGATCCATGTCTTCCAGGAGGTGCAAAGACTTAATCCAAAAGCTTGTTATAGCTATCTGTTTATTACTTTCACCTGATGTGTATATTGAAGCAATGTGCATGCTTCTTTTGATTTTCATTTTGGAAAAGAAGCCTTTCTCAGGTAATCCTTGAATTTGCACTTATTCCTGTTTTGGTCCAGAAACAGTCAGATAGTTCAGTTCTAGAAACAGGCAAGGTAGTTTGTGTTGCATATCTTGCAAATTATTTAACCACTGCAGCATATTTAGATTAATTAGTGCATTTTTTTATATGGGGTATTAAAAAGCAGTATTTTTCAGTTTAAAAAATGCCCAATAGTTGGAGTTGGAGCTGGAGCACTAAAGATCCTTTAAAACAGGCCATTACTATCTTAAATACCTGAAAGACGAAACTGGGGGCAAGAACCAAAAGAACTTATACTTGAGAAAGGAGTAGTTTTGGTTTAGGAAGTGAGTAAGAGGAAATGATGTCAGATTGGCATCACAGATCATGACCCACGTGTGCAGTAGTGTTGGGTTTTTTTCTTTTAATAACTTCTTTGTTCATTTTACAAACAACAATATCGTTTTCTCACAAGAAAGATCTTTAAGTGTCTTCAGCATGTACTGTAGCATATGGCAGTTGTTGAAGTGAGATTACTTATGGTGGCTGCCAGGACTGAGGAGAAAGGTCACATCACAGAAGGAAATACTCTTGTTTGCTTTTGTAGGTTTTGTTGGGGTTCAAGAGATGAACAAATCTGGATAGAGTTGAGACAAGACACTTCAAATAACTTACAATAAATGATGGGGGGGAAGCCATAGTCTTTTATGTATTTGTAAGTAAATCATTATCCATATATTGATTCAAGCCAGAGACTTTTGCAACTGCTTTTTATGTTTTCTCATCAAGTAGCATATGGAGCTTGCTCTGTCATCATGCCTGTAAAACCTGCTCCTGTTCTGCTCAGACACCATCCATTTTTTACTTATTACTAGATAAACCAAGTCATAATAACTAGGAAATTTGTCACCTCTCTCTTTTGCAGTTTAACTTCAAAAACTTAGATAATAACCTTATTAAACTGTGCTGTCCCAACAGCGTGATCTAAAAGTATTTCTCCTTCCCTAAAGCAAATGCCTGCTTTCAGTTGCAGCTTAGCTTTCTGGAGAGCTGAATATACTTGAAGATCACTGAGCTGTGAACAAAAACTCCCCTTTTTTGAAGAAGAGAGCAGCAGGCTTGGAAACCCCAGACATAAGTGAAAAGAAAGCTTCTGCTCTTCTTTGGCTTGTACACCTCGAAATCTTTCCTCAAGGAAGAGTAAAGTGATTCCCATAGTTAAAGGGGGAAGGGTAAGGGGCAACTGGCTGATTACTTCCTTGACACATGTGTTACTCTGGTACTTGACCCATTTTATTGTCATAAATATACAAAAAGTTTCCTTCAGTTTCTATGCTGTAGCTGGTTCTTTGTTGGTGTTCAGAGTTCTAATGTCCATTGTGCAGGTAGTTTTAAAATATAATTTATGTATATAAAACACCTTGAGGTTAGCTGACAGGAATTTTGGTGATACATGTCTTTATGTGATCCAGACCAGGTTCATGTATCTTTGCAGCCCAGAGTCTTGAGGTGCTAGGGTCTTTTGTGTAGTTTTTGAAAATGTTCAGATTGAAAATTTTCAGATACCATATTTCTATGATAAATATCCATATTTATATTACAAATCTAAAATGCCTCCTGTTAGTATTTTTGTCTCAAAATTATGGGACTAATTTAAGCAGCCACTTAGTTTGAGACAAATGAGATGGTTGGATGGTGTTGACTAAATATCCTTGCTTTCTAATAGTGTCTCAAAGAAATCTCTCTAAGGAAAATATTAAGTATAAAATAAGGCTTGCAGATGTCTTTGTGAGTAGCTTCTTAATAAAACACTTGTCTGATGTGGTAAGTGACCCAAAAAACAAGTTGCATTCTAGTTCTTAAACTGAATAGAATTTAGTTGTTGGGTGAGTTCTTTTAAACTGGAGTTTATTTTATTTTCCAACACCACCTGCAGTCTCTTAGTTTCTTGTTTGAACAGAGCAACAAGAAGTCAGCTCTGGATTTATTAGTCTACTGCTATTTTATATATCTGGAAGGTTGCTATATACCAGGTGAGAAGAGCTGAAAAGAACTTATTAGGAATGAATTACACTTTCCCATGCTGGGCCTCAGAATGCTTACTTACTTTCAACTTATATTACAAGTAACTGGAGTGCTTCTCCAGCCAGACAAGGTAAACAAATGCATATTCTTTCAGCCAGTATATGAAAGAAAAGCTTTGTTTACATCTTCCCAGTCACCAGAGCTCATGTCATGTTTCAAGGTGTGCTTTGGTAATTAGAAAAATTGCTGACAGGCAAAACTGGAAAATAAATGACATGGGCACATTGTTGTTGTTGCATTTTACATTCAACTTAACAAGGTGCCAGTTCCACCTGTCCTCAGTGTGCCTTGCTTACCCAGACAGCAGAGCCAATTGCCTTGTATTAGGAAAAGATGGTGCTTGTTGCTGGTGAAAATGGGTGCCAGCTAGCTTTTTCTAGGCTTTAGGAAGGTTTGGTAGTTAGTTATTGTCTCCTGCAGGAAGGAGATGAGTTTCATGGTGGTTTTTGGTCTTGGGGAACTGGATTGCTGGTAGTTAGAAGAATGTTGTCAATGTTAAAATTGCTGTTGCTTTTCCTAGATGTTGCAGTCCCTGATGACTGAAGCAGGTATCATCTCTCTTGCTTTTAGTTGTTTGGTTTTCCCAGACTTAACTTGTTTTTTTTAAGTTCATTCGTGGAAGCTGTGTGTAGTGACATTGTCTCTTGCTATACCTTCTGCATTGGTGCAAGTGTTGTCTTGCCTCAGTATTCCACATTGCCTGAAGCTTTATTTACATGAGAGTTCTGAATTATTGACTGGGACTGGAACTCTGCCTGAAAACACTTCACCAGAATGCAGCAGAAGCAGTTGGTTTGTGGCTTCTCTTTGATATAGTGTGATTTCATTAAGTAAAAACACAGAGAAGGTCAATTTCAGAAGATGTTGGTGTGCTTGTTTTGGACCTAGCCCTTTTCCCCAGTGAATCAATCATTGCACAACTCGGCATGACTGGCATTCTCTGTGAGGCAGAAGCTCCAGCTTGCAGAGGGTGAGGTAAGCAATCAGAACTTGGGTATCCCAGCAAAACCAAGCAGTAGAAGCTCGTGGTTGATCTCAGTGCTAGGTATGTTTTAGCAGTTGGAGATCTTTAACAATAGATGCTTATAAGAAGTGCCACTTAAACCTGAGTGCTGTTTGTGTTGCTTCTAGAGGAACTACTGAGCACAGATACATTAATGAAAAATGAAACTTGCCTCACAAATTCATAAAGCTTTAAAACCCTTAGGGGAAATGCACAATGTAACAGAAGTTTGTAACTTTATAAGCACAGCTTGACTTCAAGGTTTCAAAGCTTGTATCTATTTGGAAGAACTTAATTTTTAACTTCGGTGGTGTTCAGGTTCAATTTCCAAAACCTAAACTCAACCGAAACCAAAACGAAAGAGCCTTGTTGTGAAGTCATGCAAGCTGACAGACTGCAGAGAAGTTGGAGTGGCCTTGTTTTTAAAAATGACTAATCATGTACCAGGACTTGGAAACAAAACAGTTGTTGTAGTTTTGAAAACAGACTCTTGCTGGAAGGACAAAAGGAAGCCTTGGGCTTGGACTTCTAACGAAAACACTAGCGTGTGCCTTAATTGCAAGGTCATCTGTCGTCTCTGATTTCATTTACGTGTGGAGTTACATGTGAGAGGTGTCTGCCCATACAGCTGTTCTTTCTGATTTAATTCTGCCTTTTTTAGCACTAAATAAATGGGTTTCATTCTGTGTTCTGAGCAAATGCTTACAGTGTGCTTCATGTGTTCTAGTTCTCTCGCTACATGAGGTTTGGATCTCTATAGCAAACTGCTTGTGGTGAGAGGAACGAGGGTTAGGTGCTAAGCAGTCGTGCCTCTGCCTTTGCTTCTTCTAGGTTCAAGTGTTACTCACTCATGATCCTTGAGGACAGGAGAGCTCTTAACTCCAAGGAAGCTTTAAAACTAACCAAAAATAAAGGAAGGAAAGAGCAATCACGTAGCTCTCGTGCTCAGGGAAAATAGCAGAGAGAAGCAATCACATGTCATCTTACTTGCAGTTTATGCAGTGGAGATAGCAGCAGAGGTGGGCTTGCCAGAGGAACTGTTCCTCACCATGTGACAGCTTGGATGGGAATCTGACCTGAGAAAACAGTGATGTTTACTTGGATTGTGAACTTCCCCTTGTCCCAGCTTACTGCTGAATGTTAAGTGATGGGCAAGTGTGATCTCCCTTTTGCTGCAGCAGATTTAAGTTTGCATGGCTTTTCTTTTAATGTAGGAACAATGGGAAGATCTCCTGTGGGCTGTCAGTGTTGCTGACAAATCTATTGAATGTCTGAGTTTCTGTATCTAGCTCTTGTCCAAAATTGTGTCATTCTTGACCTTTAAGACACATCTGTAAGATGTTACGACTTCAGTTTCAGCAGACATTTGAGGGGGGCAATAAAGTTCCTTACTAATGTTTTTCTTATGTCATTTCATTGATTTTTTTTTTCCATTTACTATTATTATTTTTCCCCCTCTTCATCTTAAGCCTTTGTTCATAAAATGTTTTGTCTTTGAAAATTGACATTGGTTTTGAAATGAGGGGGAGCATTAGTATAATGAAACGATATCATAATGAAAGGAGGTTTAATTAACCAGTTATTTGAAATAGTAATGACTTCAGGAGCCATGTTTATACTGCAGCTGTAATTGATTTTAATCTTTGAGAGAGCTGCCCTTAGCAGGATCTTTCTGATTAATAGTTAAGGTCCTCTGTGATACAGAAAGGAAAAATACCTGGTTTTCTTTCTTCTGTATGTATATTAAAGAAACAAAAGAAAACCTGTACAATTGAAACTCATCTGAAAAAACTTGTTCCTAAAAAGCCAGAGAGATTGAAGCAGCTGATTTCCCACTCTAGCTGAGTGCACTGCCAGTGAATGTCAGCATCTTGAAACCAGGCTGTGCAGGATCTCCTGCCACTGTTCTCTTGATCAGGTGAGTTTTAATTATTTGACAGCTGCTCTTGAAAATACTCTTAAGGGTTTATGTAGTCTTGAATCAGAATACACTATTAACTTTGGAAAAAAGTGGATAAATACTGTTTCATAAATCAGATCTATATGGATAATTTTCTACCAAGTAGACAACCTGGATGATAAAATAGCTCAGTCTCTACAGTCTAGGGTGTGTAATATAGGCTACACATAACAGACCTAAACACCCACCTGTGTGTAGCATAATGTTAGAGGAAAAAAGGCAATTTTTTGGATATTGATTTTATTTTCAATTTCAGCCTCTCATCAGATTCTGAAAATTGGTGATAATAAAGCATATCACCCACCTTGTAAAAGGAGCTTCTGATAAACTACAGCAGCTTCTTGTTGGCTCCTGTCTATTTCAGCAATAGCCAAATGGCTTATTGATCGTGGTTTGTCCCCCCTAAGGTTGCACATCTTTTCCAGAGGTGAGGTAATTTTGGCTAGATACTTGTTTTGTGGATTTGGTCATTTAGGTATCAGGTGTCTTAAGGGCTTAAGTGTAATATTGACATGGGGGAAGATGAGGGATTTAAATCATCATGATTGTGTTGGTTTAACTCGGCCTAATGAGTTCTCTTACTCCATATGAAAAGCTTTCTTCCAGTAGTTTCCTAAGTAATTTGAGAGGACAATAAAAAGAACCAAGAAACAAACAAACCTAAACCTTCCCAACCAAGACTACTCTTCTAGAAGAAAAATAGGTTGTTTTGCAGTTCTACTTGTATAGTGAAATGGGTTTAATTATACTGGCTGGAACTGTTCCCTGTAAACAAATGATTTGTGACTTCATCACCTTGATCCTGAAGCAAATAACAAGAGGCGGTTGCCATGGATGGAAAGGTCCATTCTGTGCTTCTTCAGTTTAGCTTCTGCTCAGTCTGATGATTTTTATCATGTATACAGCTTGTTTTTGCCATTGTCTAAAGCTTATTTAAATGAGGTATGGACAGTTGGTGGGACAAGAAAAACGGGCTTCCTTACTGGTGTCAGTAAAACAGTATTACAGCAATATATATGTATTTAAAGCTGTAAGTACAGGACAGGAATTAATTCTGCCTGGTAGTGCTCTCACTAATAGCTTCTATGTGGAATTCTCTATGAGGAAATCATCCTGTGTCTTTTGTAGATCATTTCTGTTGCAAGGAGTAGTGTGACTCCATTTATTTTTAGCTCAGTTGAGTAGTTGTTTACCTTTGTGACATGACAGTTCTAATGTCATTCTTTGTTAAACTTTCTTTTGAGGGAAGCAGTAGGTGATCTAAGAAAAACTAACTCATTACTACTTTTATTTTTTTCCAAACTACAGTTTGTTGTTTTTTTTTTTTTCACAGAATAGGGGCTTTCATTGAGTTGTACAAAAGTAATCTAGGAAAAACACTGAAGCATCTTTGGTGACTAATCAGATTCAGTCTGCTGAACATACTGATTTTGTCTGAAGTCAAATTAAATTCATGATCTTTAAGGTGACATAATGGAGCAGCAGCAAAATGTTGGTTTACAGTTGCTTCTCTGTCTCTAAGCCTAATTGCTTTTTTTAATGTCTTGGTTATTGAATTTAGGGAGGCTTGCTTTTCTTGCCTGGATGGTGCATATTTTAATTTGAAGGTTTAAACCTTCTCAGCTGTTATTTCTTAAGCAGATTGTGCCGCTTGTATGTTTTTGTTCCTAGAAGAGGAGGTCATACCATCAAACTGAAGTTGATTTTATAGCTTGGAGTCTTAATTTCAGATGGTAAGCCATTGGAGGAATAATTTTTAATCTTCTGGGCCTTAAAGTTCAAAAAAAGCTCACTTTGGAGCCATGAGAGGAAAATACAGAAAGAGCAAGAACTCTAGGAATCTGTATTGTATTCTAAATGCAGAACTAATGGTTAGTGCATCTGAATTCTAGACAATCATCTTGCTGAGTTCAGAAGGGCATTTTGGCAGGCTGACTGGCAGGGTTGGGTTGGAGCCTTGTATTGAATGAATTGCCAGTTTGGCATATTGAAATACATTTGATTAGAATTTAATTAGTTTTTCTCCATGTGTCCTGGCAGTAAGAAATACATGAACTATAAGCAGACTAATGCATTTCTGCACAGCTGAATAGACTGTTAATTTTCTTTTTCTGTGGCATAAAATCATCTTCTGCATGAGGAGAGGAAAATAAGAACGTGCCATTGTCTGCTGCCTTGATGTGTAAAGACTAGCAAGACAAGCCTAAGGTTTTTCTGGCTTAAAATTTAAGACCTGTCTTTGACTCTGACTGGAAAAGCAATTAAATGGTCTGTGAGCTAAGTGTGAAAATTGAGTAATGGAGGAAAGAAGGGTTTGGAGTCAGTTTTTTACTGTTCTACTATTGTTAAAATCTGTTTAACATCAGTGACTGGCATTTTTAAGAGGGTGCCTCTGATCAAAGATTTGACATGAGTATTTGTAAGGCTGAGACCTAACAATGTTCTTTTGGAGGTGCTAGGATATCATTAAATAAAAACAGAGACAATTAAGAGTTGGCAGCCTTTAATTCCTTTTTAGTTTTGCTTTTATTTTTAACATGAGAGCTCTTTTGGGGTACTGAGGGAAGGTTACAGTATAAAGAGCAAAAAAACCCCAGACAGGCCAGTTGAAAAGGTCTTAGAGGTCACCTTTAATGATGTAATTGCTTTGCATGACATCATTCAAGTCATCATCTTTCCTCCACGAGCTTTCAGTTTGTGTGGAGAAATCCCCAGCAGGAGTTGAGCAGTAGACTTGTGTTAAGCTGTGAACTCTCATTTCATAAAATGGGAAGCAGGATTCCACTCCTGGGGTAGTTCTGAAGCTGTTTGGCCTTTCCAGAGTTGAGGAAGCTATCTATGTCCATCATGGCTTTTTTGGCCAAGCTTTGTAGTGCTTTTCTTACTGAGCTAACCCAACTGGAGCTGTGACACAGAGGAAGAATCTGTCCAAGGGTGATCATAGCTGATTTAGTTTGTCTCTGACTGGCTTGTTTCTTTTTCAGGTCCCTTGCAGTTGGCAGTAAATCAGGCTACAAATTCTTCTCTCTTTCTTCTGTGGACAAATTAGAGCAAATCTATGAATGCAGTGAGTATCTTTTTTTTTTTCCTTCTTCTGTTTTTTTTATCCCCTTAAATGGCTTAATTTGGGAAGAATAAGACATTTCATTTTTTTCACAGGTTGTTTGAAGTTGACATAAGAGGAACCTTAAGTGTGTGATGAAATAGCACACAAATACAAAACAATTGGTCCTGGCAGGGTAAAACCATATATCAGTGTTCTGTATTCAAATTTAGCTTGTGTATTGTGAAATTTGGCAATAGGTATGAGGAGATCTCTGCTTTTCCACTTTTATGTCCAATGGCCAGGTTATGCAGCAGCTGGGCATTAAGGAAGAAAAACAAAAGAGAATTTACTGATATGAGAAGATGTCTTTGGGGTTTTTTTTATACTGGCTGTTGTGGCAGGCAACCACAAATACACCTTTATCAAAGAAAAAAACAAAGCCTTTAATATCTTTTTCTTTAATCTTCAAGAAAAATACTTCTTAAAGTGATAGTTGCAGGTTTACTCATCCCAAAGGGTGAATAATCCTAATTCCCACAACTTCTCAATACTGATCACAGTTGAGCAGGATATGAGATGAAATGGAGGGAGGCTTGGGGGAGAAGTGTGTTTCCCCTATTTGCCTGCAGTTCCCAGACTTCCCTTTTTTGATGTGCTAATAAGTAAACTCTGGATGCTGTGGGTGAGTATCCTTGCCTTCTTGTAAACTCCACGTGAACAGATGGTACCAATAGCTATGATGTCAGCATTTACAGGAGAATCCCAGGGTACCATGCTTCACAACAGAGTTGTCCTCAGACTCCATTCCCTAGAGTGACCTGACCCTGTGGCATCTGAAGGTTGAAAATGGTGTGATTCAGATCACTTATTACCTGTGGTGGCAGCCTAGTTCTGTATACACTCAGTGGAGAGAAGTAATTGGGAGGCTCAAATTAGGCACCCGTGGTCAGGTTAACTTGTGTTGCAGCTACCTCTGCCTGTTTGAGTCAGGGTCTGGTTGTACTGGTTACTCTGGGGGTTCAATTCCATTTTGTGCCGTTGAGTTTAGGTACCTGACCTCTGGAGTATGTTAGGCACTTCCAGTATCTGGCCTCCTACCACCCCAGGAGACTCTGTGAAGATGACTCTTATTACACAAGACACTGAATAAACACTGAGAGAGACTGCACTTTGCAGTGCTTCTTCTTCTAGGAAGTCCTTGAAAGAAAAAGGAGAGGTTGGATAAAGTGCCTTCTTCCAAATCTTGCAATGAACTGATAAAAAGGCTGGGGTTGGAGTTGAGACCTGCTGATTCCAGTCTTGTCTTCAAACTGTTGTAGGATGCCTGGTTTGGATTAACCTCTTTGATATTGTCAGTTTTCTGGGTGTGTAAATACAGAGCACAGTGTGAGGTAACATTTAGTAGAATATTTGGTGGTTTGACCTGTGTAATCCAGCCTCCCTTGACCTCTGCTCATGGGCATGCAATGTGCAGCAGATCTAAATGTTTGAGATCTTCACTTTTTATGTGCAGTTAAACAATTTTCAGTTTTGGCCTCACAAACCATGCCTGTTTCAAACTTGATACAGGGGTGGAGAGCTTCCCGTGTATTGGGTACCTCCATTCTGCAAGGAGGAGTGTCTTGAGGCCTCCTACACATGTGCCTCTTGCCTCCCAGTTTAGTGTAAGTGCATCTAAACACTTCATGTTGTTTTGAGTGAGCACTACAGGGGACCTCTGTTCTGTAAGACTGGTCTGCCAGTTCTCATGTAGCTGTCTAAAGTAAACTACAGAATATGCCACAGATGTCTTGGGTTTTGGTCTCTTGTCTGAAGAGAATGGGAGACTTCTTTGTCTGCTCCCATCACTGACTTCTACTGTGACTCTGTACAAATCACCTAACCCCCTGATCAGTTGATCCCCTGGCAAAAATAACTAGTAGATTGTAGGGTGCTTTAAGGCTTAATGAATGCTTATAACATGCTTCATGTTCTTGGATTAAAAATGGAATAAAAGCACAGCTGATCATTATCTAGCTGATTCTAACCAGCTCCTGTCTGTGATGCTACCTGCCTCTGTTTATGAAACTGGCATCTTGTTATGCATTTGCTTGTTCTCCCCTTGCTGCTGATACCTAAATCATTTTGCAGTTGGTTTTTTTTTTTCAGTTCTTGCTGTATGTTGAATCTAGAATTTCTGGCAATGTTCTCTGGTGTAAAGGAGAAAATACAAATAGAAAAAAACCCCACAACCCTGTGATTGACAGTGTTGCTATAGGACTTAACTACCGCTTCTAAACACGTGATTAATTCAGGTCAGGCTGTAGGATGTGCAGTATATGCAGTATAGGCTGCTATTGGACTTGAATGGTTGTTCCTTAGGAAACATATATGACTTGGCAGCTGTGAAGAGATGTTATCACTTCTTCCTGTTAGGGGAGGACAAAGGAGCAGAGGTACATCCTGTATTTTAAAACTGAATTTAATTAAAAGCCCATCACAAAGCCTTTCTCTGAAGATAACTGTATTATAGTAAACCTTTTTACAGTGAGACTGAAGGATTGTCTATTCCTTTTAAGTTTTTTCCTTCTTGAAAGGTTTTTTTTTTCCCCCCCTTCTGTCTGTGGCTGCATAGTTCTTGATAGTGCTCTTCCCTGTGTGCCTTCCCTGCTGCCTACACTTCCCATCCGTGCAGCATGGGACAGCACTGCCATCTGAATCTCTGCTGCTGTGTCAAGTCTGAAATGCCAGCAGTTCTGCCTGTCTGGGAGGGTAACAAGTCCCAGAAGCTGTCTTAACACAGTTGCTCCTGAATGGGGAGAGAAGCTGTGCTCACCCAGGAGCAGGGAGCAATCAAACTGTGGCTTTAGGGTCCCCTCATGCTGGTTTTCTGAATCTTGTCATTGTGAAGGACTCCAAGCTTAGATGGAAAGCTGTTGACCTACACTGTAAAATATCTGAGAATCTTTTATGTTACTAGTCTGACTCCAAGGACCACGGACCTCTGCATTTTAAAGTCCATGCATAAATTTATGGAAGCAGATTTTGGGGTTTTTATCTTGTGTGTGACATCAGGAAAACACAGAACAATTCCTTGAAAACAAAGCCATTGCTAAAATGCATTCTCCCTGTTGCATGAGCAAACTTGAGTTTTCAAAACCTCTGAGATCTTTTGTCTTCTCTGGAAAAGCATCCTGTTAAATATGAGGTTTAGGTAAAAGTAATTTGTTGCACAGAATACTGCAAATGCTTAGTAGAAACCTGCTTCTTTTCCATAACAGACTAGTTCTCTCTTTCTGTCAAATGAATATAGAGCATTAAATATTTTCTGTTCTTTTACTTGAAATAACTGCCCAGAAAAAGGACTTTCAAAGCAGACATGCCATGCAGTGGTGACATTGTCATATGCTGAGAATGTTGAACAGAATTTTTCCAGGGAATTTCTGTCATTGGGGATGAGAACAGTGCCAGTTAATTATTTAATGTGTCTCTTGGCCAAAACAGAAGCCTTCAGAGCTAAAGGTTTATGGTTTTGGTTTATTGGCTTTTTTTTGTGCTGGCAGTTTTACAATTTGGACTGTGTTAAGCATTGAGCTAAGCCAGATACTGACTTCTGAAAAATTTGTCTCTTTTGATGGACAAAGACCCAAGTCATTTGTCTTGATTCAGTTCTGTAATGGAAGGGGAGGCACAGCCTGGGAGAGCTGCAGCAAGTGGTAAAACTCTCTCCAGCTTTCTCCTGCTGTGTAAACCATGTCCACTGTGTCTCTGGGGCTCTTGGAGGGGAGCTTCAGGGTATGGGAGGGAGAAGCACACATGCCAGGGTCACTGGTGGTGGGACTTCCAGTAGTGTCCTAGAATCAAATGCTCCGAGTGCTTCGTTGCCAGAGATCCTGAACTCTTCTGCCTCCTGCTGTCTTCCCCACATTTTGAATGGTGAATTGTTCCTCCTTTGCCTCCAGTGCTTCCACAGTAGAAATCTGGCAAAAGTAACTCTCATCCATGCTGGGCTTCAGGATTCCTGTACAGATTGTTTTTGGGGACTGTAGAGTCTTTTGATGGTGTGTGTGAAAATACTGATCAGTGACTGAAGCAGGCTTATAATAAAGGAGTTTAGCAGCTTGAGTACCACAACCTATCTTTTTGTGAAGAGGCATGCTCCAAGATTTTTGGTCATCAAAACCACTTCCATAGATAGTATAGCTTTAAAACAAAAACCACACACACCCCAACCCCCCCCAAAAAAACCCACTCAGACCCCTTTGTTTTCCAGGATTTCTGGAAGGATAAGAGAAGATTGTGAAAGTCTGGTACTAGACAGTTTGGTTTTTTTTTATCTTTGGACTTTTTCTGTTGGATCTTGGGCAAGGCAGAGTAAATGCTCTATTCTGAAGCATAAACATTCATGACACCTCGAGGCAGGGGGAGGGAAGGAGGAAATCTGTGTAAACCAGCATTTGCTGTGTAGGTTTTCTGCTTTAAAAACCTTTCCTGAATCCCACCTTGACTCTGAGCTGTTGTAACAGAATGTTTGTGGTGCTAGACTGTTTTTTTTTCTTAGGTGGTATTTCCTGTTGATGTGCATCATTCTTCCTCCCTGAAATCTTCCTCTGTGTTTTTCCCTTGTTGTTGTGGTTCCTCAGCTGACACAGAAGATGTGTGCATTGTGGAGAGGCTCTTCTCCAGTAGCCTGGTGGCCATAGTTAGCCTTAAAGCTCCACGCAAGCTGAAAGTTTGTCACTTTAAGAAGGGGACAGAAATTTGCAACTACAGTTACTCCAACACCATCTTGGCTGTCAAACTCAATAGGCAGGTGAGTAGGAATTTTGAGGAGGGGAAAACATGGGAAGGGCTTGTGGATCTTGTTCTAGCACTTCCTCTGCTGATTGATGTCGCTTCTTATGGTGTCAGAATTGCTTTATGAAATGAACTTGTACTTCTCCAACTGTAGCTTATTTCTGGCATCTTGGCACTCATGTTTGGTTAAAGAGTTTTGGTCCTGTGTTTATCTGTTTACTTAGGAAAATGCCTTGAGTGAGCTGGGCATGCTTTAAGTAGGAGGTTGGACTGGAGACCTCCTGAGGTCCTTCCCAACCTGAATCATCCTGTGACCTTCAATGTGGAAGTATGAGAAACTGCCAGTTTCTTTTCAAGCCTAAACTGAAATTGTTAGCTATTCTCTTTTTATGTTCTTAAATTCAGTTTGCTGAATTCTTTTTAAAAAAGAAATCACTGAACTGGTGACATTTTTGAATTAAGTTCCTGGAACTGTAGCTTGCTGTGTTACTAAATCATTAGTAAGTTCTGCAAATGCAGAAATTCTCTTAACTTCAGCCAATTCATTCATAAGTAGAGAGCATGACATCTTGTGGAGAAAATCCTCTTAATGTCTGCTCCTGCCCCCAAAAATCAGGTGTGGGAGGATGGGATTCCTGTTTGAAATCATGAGGGGGACAGTGATGTTAAATGAATAACAACTTTTTAGTGATCCAGATGTAGTCTACAGAAGTATAAGTGAGATATTGAAGAACTTTAAGGTGTTTTTTAAAACACAACCTCAAAACTGATGCAGTAATAGGCTCTGCAAATGGTTACAAGAGTCCTGTATGGTTTTGCTCTTTAGCCAAAGCACAAAATTACTTCCACATGTGAATTGACCTCTTGAAGGGGGGACATACATAAGGACAGGTGCAGAATAAGAACTAAATAGCTTTGAATGAAAGTTGCTGGCTTGTTGACTGAAACTAGTAATGTAAATCATTTTCATTTAAATCAATTTGCACTAGCATGGTTGAGAGAAGTCAAGTGCTCTGCTCAGGTCAAGTGACCGAGGGTAGTATTGCGCTGTTGAAGCCTTGTCAAGAGGTCTGTCTTGTATCTTCTGTCAGACTCTTAATTCTTCCCATCAGGTGGGTACAACCTTTTCTCTCTTGGAAGGTACCTACTGCATTTTTTAATACAGTTTTTTTGTAGGATTGATAAATGAATACAAACTCCAGTTTGATATCAGCATTTTGTTCTTTCTCCTGTCTAGAGGCTGATAGTATGTCTGGAAGAGTCTCTTTATATACACAACATACGAGACATGAAGGTATTACATACAATCAGGGAGACACCTCCCAATCCTGCAGGTGAGTATGTTGTTAGAAGCTAGCACAGCTGTGAAAAGCTGGGTCAATACATGACATTTCCTAGAGGGAAGTGTGGCATTGTTAACTCCACTTCCAAGTAAAAGTAACAGTGTTGTCTTAACCCTCCCCATTTCATTCAGTTGAGTTTTTTTGAGAACAAATGGCACACTCTACCTTAAACTGCATCTTTCCAGTATTTTAGTCTCCTGGATTGGATGTATTGAAATGTTAGAAAGTAGTAGTAGAGATGGAAATGGGGTTTGGCCAGTATTCAGTTTGGGAGTCATGGCAGACAATGGAATTTCTACTGCTTAATCAGTTATTGTAGCTCTGTTGCTATTCTTCTATTTCCACTTTATATTTAACTTATGTTAAATAGTTGACTGTTGCAGGTTGACTGACTACTCATCTGTGTTCTGTTTCTGTTGATTCCTTGTGAGGGTAACTTGAGTTACCCTTGTAATATTCAAATGCAGAATCAAAGTTTTGCTCTCAAGTCTTGGAATCTGCCTCTTTCCAATCCTGTTTCTGCATCCCTCCTAGGGTTGTGTGCTTTATCAATAAACAATGATAACTGCTACTTGGCCTATCCAGGAAGTGCAACTATTGGAGAAGTACAAGTCTTTGACACCATCAATCTGGTAAGGATCTCTGTGAATGCTGTTTCTACTTCTAAAGGTGTAGCTTTTGGCAATGACTTAACTTCCTCAGAGAGGAATTAATAGATACACAGGTTCTTCTGTGTCATTTTGCAGTGTCTTATAGCTAGGCTTCATGGAGTGTCAGCAAATTAAATACAGGCACTAGTAGTAGATTTGATGAGTAGAGTTGGGCAGAGTAAAAGTAATTTCTATTTGTGTTGTCTCTTAAGTCTCCCTCTACTGTTTGTACTCTATGCCCGTGCTTCAGTGATTATTTTATGTACTCTTACTTAGCTTTAATATTGGTTTCATTAAGTAAGACCCATATTTGCCTTGAATGCTCTGAAATAAGCAGTCTTAAGCTGCAGACATGTAGCTTTTAATGTGTACTGTCCTAAGGTTATGTTTTATTGATTCACTCCTGCAGAGAGCTGCTAATATGATCCCAGCTCATGATAGCCCCTTGGCTGCTTTGGCATTTGATGCAAGTGGTACTAAACTTGCCACTGCATCAGAGAAGGTAAGATGACTTTTTGTTGACTTGCCCACTGTGATAAAAGTGGAATTTGTTTCTAAGCATTTTAAGTAAAGTTTAAGCAGGCACAGTTCCATGCACAAGTGCCAAAAAAGGCAGCTTACATTTATAATGGCAAATGTAAGTTAAGAACTGTTAATGGTATTTGACACAATTTCCATGCTGTGAATTGTAGGATAATAAGGTTATTTAAATAAATACATTTTAATCTGGCTATAATCAGGGCAATCCTCTAAGTGTTTCTCCCTTTAGTGCAGGATACTTAGTAGAAATGAGTGTCTTGTTTTGGTGCTGTCTTCCTAAATGAAAACAAGACAGTTAAAGTCAGAATAGAGAGAAGTATCTTGCCAGCCTTTGGCACATGATGACAAATTGCCCATCTAAATTGTGTAAATCAGTCTGAACCTCTCCTCTTCAAGGAATAATCTTAGAATATAAAGGTGTAACTGATTGCAGCTGATAAAGGCAGGAAGACATCCAGGTGACTGTACTTGTGGTACTTGTCTAGTGTGGTTATTTTCATGATCAGATATGATAAGAAGGGCTGTTCTTGATGCATGGCTTGTTCTCTGCATCAGTAGCACCCACCTCTTGTTGTTTCTCTACTCTTCAAACACATCCTACGAACAAGCTCCATAAATATTTCATGCTGGTGTGTGGTGTGCATCAACAGCAATAACTTAGCAGCAAAATGGCTTACTGCTTTTATTTGTATTCTGCTTGCTAGAGGTAATACCCAATGAACAAGCTTGAAGTGAAAAATTATGTATTTGATTTGTTCTTTCTTTGCAGGGGACAGTAATAAGAGTGTTTTCCATTCCAGAGGGACAGAAACTCTTTGAATTCCGAAGGGGAGTGAAGAGGTAAAGTTCAATTGGGCTAATTTTCTGAAGCTCATTATTCCTGATGGTCAGTCTCCCATATGTTCTGCAACTGAGCTGGCATCCCCATTTTTGCCTGGGTTTGTCTTAATTCATCCCTGCCTGTACATGTATAACAGTTTCAGCTTGAGTGTCTTCCAATTTCACTTCTTTGGACTTGACTATTCTACAGATCAGTCCTGTCAGAATCGTTCTCCCTTTGCCTTTTTAAAATGTACTGGTGAAGGAACTTGTTCAAGTGGGTCACCTTTTGTAAGATCTGTTATATTCTTATGACAATTGGAGGCAGTGCCTCTAATATTCTCACTTTCTTCTAAATCCTTCTGGTGCTGTAACCACTGATAGCCATAGTGAAATGGTACTGTGATTTGTGGTAGTAGCCAGCTCATAGCTCTATTGTACTTTATAGAGAGGTAAGACTGAGTTCAGGTTGTTGCTAATTGACCCCCATGTCTGGTGTGTATCAGAATTAAACATCATTAATGAGGATCTTGCTGTTGAAGTGCTTTGAGAGAAACTATCAGAGAATTCAGGATGCTTACTGTGGAAATGTTCTCTTTTCTCATTTGCAAAGCAGTGGTGACTGAGGAATCTGCTTAATTATTAATTAAGCCAAATACGTTGGCTTAATTGTGAGTCACTTGCAATCTGTGACAGGAGAAGAGGAGCAGATGAGTCTACCATGCAGCCACAGTTTCTCCCAGCTCTCACAGTACAGCTCATGTGAACATTATGGAGCTTCTTAGTGGTGAATGTGCAGGAAGACTCCTACCTACCAAAATGGAGAAGTAATATTCTCATTTAAGTCAATTCCCATGAGTTAGTTAAGACTAGCTTTCTTGCACCAATTAGTAGAGTACTAGAATGTCAAAAAAACCCCACCTGATTGTTTTTCCTTTCTTTTTCTTTTCCTCCTCTAGGTGTGTGAGCATCTGTTCGTTGGCTTTCAGCATGGATGGCATGTTTCTGTCTGCATCCAGTAACACAGAGACCGTGCATATCTTCAAACTTGAGACTGTGAAGGAAAAGTAGGTTTCAGAGGAGCCTTAAAAGGCTTTGAAATTGATCATACTCAACAGGATAAGTTCTCTAAAGTGTGGACAGACTTCTTTTGAACACTTCTGTGAAGTAAAGGGCATAAGAAGTCACTTATGAACTATAACTGAGCTATGTACTGTTCTCCCAATGAACAGAAAAGGTGTTTCTGCCTGAGAGAAACTGGCCAGCCTTGGTGGAGGAATGTGAAGCAGTTTTAACTTTGTTACCTTTGTGTTTCACCTCTTCTGACATCCATATGGGAAGAGGTGGTATCTCAGCAATATCTTCCAGCTGCCTGTAGACTTTAAAAGGCATCAGGTTGTAAAATGTTCCTGTTTATGCTTTGAAAGGAAAGTCTTGCAAATCTGTGGATGTTGTTGGAAACAATTATTTGCTTAGTGATAAACAGATTAATAAAATCTTGAAGTGTTACTCTTGTGTAATGAACCTTATGAAATGCAGTTTTATAAACAGAAGTATCAGTTTACAATCAAACATGCTTAAATAATGGGCTGAGGGCACTGTAGGACATGTTGTGCTCTGTAGCATAAATAGAGTGCACTGGAGTTACAGGGGTGTTAGTTATGAAGCAGCTATTTGTCTCCAGAAAGCTGTTTCAGAGTGCTTGCACACCTTTCTAATGTGAAGGCAAAGTCTGTCATGTTCTTGGCTTTTTTTTCTTCTGACTTGTAGACCTCAGGAAGAGCCTACAACCTGGACAGGTTACTTTGGAAAAGTGCTGATGGCCTCAACAAGCTACCTGCCCTCTCAAGTAACGGAGATGTTCAACCAGGGTAGAGCCTTTGCTACAGTCCGGCTGCCCTTCTGTGGGCACAAAAACATCTGTGCCCTTGCCACGTGAGTGAAGAGATTGAGCCTGCCTTCACCCCCCTGCTGGGTTGCCAGGTTGGGCTGTGGAGAGGCTGATGCTGTAGAACATAACCTTGTCTCCAGCAGAGCAAGTAGTACAGAGAGCAGTGGATCACCTGTTGTCATTTCAAAACCTTTTCCAGTTTAAGAGCAATTTGTTAGAGCTAACAGCTCACAGTCCTTTGAGGCGAGGAGGGAAAGGCATCATATTTGGATGAGAAAAGACTAGGCTATTTCTAAGTGTTGTTTAAAGATGTCTTTTAATTTGGGAATTAAATTAAGGAATGTTGAGAACAGGCCTGTAGGCTTATGCCATTTGCTCCCATTAGTGCTGGGGGGAGTGATAGTGTGTGTTGTTAGTGAACTGAAAAATAAGGCAATCCAGTCTAACCATTGAAGAAGTCTTTGAAAGCAAGTTGATGTTATTCTTGTCTCTAAAACAGCATAGCATTCATTAAAGTTAATTTTGAGGACTAAATCTAATCTTTAATCTGTCTTCACCAAAGGCAGGTCCCCTTTGGCACAGCTACCAAAGCAATAAACTGAATGGTAGTAAACTTATTTTGTGGGAGTTTTATTGTTTCTATGCTAAATCGACTTCACATCTGTACTCTCACTCCTCTGATCTCCAAACAGCCTTTAAGCAATAATTAAGCCTTGGAACATTTCTGAAAAAAAGTAAATCCTTCCCATTAGAATATTTGTCTCTGGAGTTGCACAAAGCTTGATTAACAGGATGGCAACAACTTCTCAATCTGTTTTACTGGGTTATATAGAAGTTGCTTGATTCCTGTGGCATGCCATTTGCCCCAAAACACTGTTATGCCTTACTGGGTTTTCTTTTTTTGTGCACAGTTCTTTCCTGGGTGCTCTGACTGTTAACAGTGTTCCTTGTCTTGAAGCAAGAGTGTGAAAAATAATGGCTTAAAATCCAGGGAGGGGAGGGGGGAGTGTGTTGATATGAAACTTAGGTTGTTATTAAGTTGTTGTTCTCCCCTAAACCTTCCTAGAATCCAGAAAATCCCTCGTTTATTAGTGGGAGCTGCTGATGGATATCTTTACATGTACAACCTAGACCCCCAAGAAGGAGGAGAGTGCACATTAATGAAGCAGCACAAGTAAGTTCACATTAGCTGAGGACTCTTTGTTTTGGGGGTTTTGTTCTTTTGGTGTTTAGTTGGTTGGGGGTTTGGGGCTGTTTGGGTTTTTCTTGGATGTTTTGGTTTTGCTTTTTTTTTCCCCCCCCACAAAATCCAGTTTGTTCATGAACTTAGTTCTGTTCTGCAGAAGTCTAACTTGGAATGGCTCATTTCTTTAATCTTTTTCCAGACCTCTGACATGAATGAGTAACTTCAGAATCCCCCTGCACCTTCCTTCCTGGTATCTACTACACTAAGCACCACTTTAGCAGCAGAAACTTAACACCATCTGATTGCAGTGAAGGATCAATCGCTGTTAGCTCAATGATCCTCTTTCCTCTTGCTTGGCAGTTTGAGTTGAGTTACTTAAACAAGAACTTGAAACATCTGACACCATCCTCTTCATCAATAAATGAAGTGGTTGGAGAGATGAGAGAGAGAGATTACTCTGACTTCACAGAGGGGAATCTGGCCTAAGAATTTTTCTATATTCTGTCTCTGCCAGTGTCCTTATTAAACTTCCTTGCATATAGGCCAAGCAGCTAATGTTCTGTAGCAGTGCTTCAGGAAAATATAACAAGGTGTTATTTTCTTAATAAGATTTGGCCAGAAGAGCTAGAGTAATATAGTCAGATAGTTATGTGATCAATCATAGAATGAAAGCCAATAACTACAATGGTAATTCAGGCTTGCAGCTTTGGTCAATCTATAATACTGGTCAAAAAAAAATCACACCTTCATCTGAACATTAAGGCATGGACTCTGTTTGCACTTGTAGATGAAGCAAAGTCTTAGGAGGAAGTTTTTATCAAGTTCTTAGTCTCTGAAATGCTCTAATGCTGTCACTAGAAGGTGTTCTAGTACACATGTATGAAGCAGCCACTTCTGTTGTGGGCAGAGCTCAAGAGACAGTTTGTAATGTTACAGATTAGAATGGTTTTGTTTTAATCTCACACTCTTGGTTTGAGTCTCATCAGCTACTAGGATTGAGATCCTGATGCCATGTCAGAGGCAAGCGTGTCACTGAGTCTTCAGTGTTAAATAGGAAGTGTTGTCTGATGTCACCTTGACAGTCCCAGGGGATGGAGGAACCAGATTCCTTCTGTTGCATGTGTATATATATTATCCTAACCTGTTTAATGAGAGATTCTTCTGTGGCTGTCAACTAAAGCTGTATTATACCTGGGTAGATCACCTCTCCAGCTAACCTCTTTCTGCTTGCCAGGCTTGATGGCAGTATGGAGCCAGCTAACGAAATTCTAGAGTCTGCATCTCATGACCGGCCATTGGTAGCGCAGACGTACAGTGCTGCTGTGACTAAAGGTACATATGTGCCTTCCTCACCCACAAGGCATGGTAAGAAGGCTGGAAATGGGGGAGAGAGCCCCTCTGCCTGTTGCTTCATTCTAGGTGGCTGCATGAGCTCGTCTGCTTCAACACTGAGCTTTTCATAACTGCGGGTGTGATGTGGAGCATTGGTGAGCAGTAGGAGAAAAGCACTTGTGATGTGCAGTAGCCTCTTAGAGAAGGATCACTCACCTTTGCTACTTCCTGAGTAGACCTTTATCTGAAATTGTGGTCAATTACTGTAGTGATAGTTGCAGTAGTTGCCATGTGGTTCTTGAGATGCTCTCATGTATTTATTTCATATAGAACTTCTGCACCCAGACCTCATGCAAAGCATCTGAATTATAGCCCCTTTGTAGCTAGGTTAAGTGCTTCTGTCATTCCTTTATGGGAACAGTGACCTTTTAGCCTTTAGCTCTGTTAAAACTGAGAGGATGAGAATTGGTTAATGCTGCAGTTCTCCAAGTGGAGCTTCTACCATCTTTGTATGGCACTCAGATCAGTGCTTCAACTGCAAAGGGCAGTCTGCATGTATAGCATCAAAACTGCATTGGCAGCTGCAACGCATGGGTGCAGATTAAGAAAAGCATCAGCCTGCCCAAAGCACAAGTACACATTAGGCACGTGCAGGGTGGTTTACTGTTGATCATAAGCGGCTCTTGGCTTAGAGAAACATGGTCATGATAAAAGCAGACATAGGGTGGCAGTGCCACTGTTGCAGGTAGTGTCTAGTCCTTCAGTTCTAGTCACTCGCTTTGGATCCAAGCATTGGTTTGTGCTGCTGATCCCTCAACTACTTTGTTTCTTTCTCTCCAGCATATACTGATGACCTGGGTGCTGTGGGTGGAGCTTGCCTGGAAGATGAAACCAGCTCACTTAGATTGGATGAAGACAGCGAGCATCCTCCCATGATCCTTCGGACAGACTGAACTCTGACCTGTGAACTCACTCCTGAAGCAGAGAACACTGGCTTGATGTTTCCTGAGGAATCTCGTGTTATGCTGCTATGAACTTTGACATGACTTGGGAGAGAGGATGACAGACTCTTACAGTTTTAAGTCATAGCTGTAGTTCTAATTCTATACAATTGGAAAAAAAAATATATGGTTTTCAATTCAGTGGCTTTTAATCTTGCTTATCTATTTTAGCTGTGTTTATTTTTTTTTTTGTTGCCAAAACCTGCTGTTTGTGCAGCCCTCAGAGCCTACTAGCTTTGCATGCATTCATGTGCCAAGCCAGCATAGGAGGGGCAGAGAGAGAGAAGCCACTTTATAACAAACCCAAGTTTGTATTTTTTTTATATATGTACATAATATTTAGCTTATATAAGGAAGGAGTAGAGAAGTGATTCTGGAAGCTGAGACAAGTTCTGCACTGACAAAGGTCCAAATGGTTTCCTGTGCATGGGCTTGCAGGCATACCTAGTGACTGACATGCAACCTTTCAAATGCAACAGCCTGGTTTTTTGGGTTCTCCCTCCCCTTTCTTGGACCATTTTGTTAATTAAAATTCCTTCTGAATGTTGTGTATTTGTGGGACTGTTCTGTTTGTTGGGTTGGCAAACTGGCAGTGTTGCCCTGCATAAGGATAGAGAATATAGAAAGTGCCTTTACATGAAAGAAAAGGAGTTGCTGCAGGAGGAAAGCTAGAATGAAGGAGTGCAGAGACTCTTTTGTACACCTTCAGTACTTTGGTGTCTGTAGCCCATAATGGCTGATAAGCTCATGAGGGTTTTTAGAGAAGGCTTGGAATGCACTTTCTCTCCTGTAGATTGTCTTATTTCCTTAGCAGAGTAGCAATAACCTTTTTTTGATACTTCAAGTGTTCCAAAGCAAGGATTCTGTCAGGCTGGAGGGAAGTCCCTGTAGACTATGGCAGCCCTGCTCTTTACACAGCCTTAAGGTTTTCAGCTGGAAGGCATAGCTCTCAGTTCTTGCTTCCCTTCAGTCTGGGCCTGAGTTATACTGTTCTAACAGTGAAAGTTCTTGATTTTTTTTTTTCCATATACTGATGTAAATATAAATGATTTTGAAACTTCTTCTGGGTTCTCTTCTGCTGCATAACACTCTTTTCCTTTGCTTTTTTTTTTAATTGCCCCTTTCATCAGAGTACCTTTTGTGATACCTTCCAAAGACTGGTTGTCTCTTTGGCAGTTTTGGAATAAGTCTTTAACTGCCCTGACCCTGGCTAGGGCTCTCCAAGGCTGAGCAGTTCTGCAGACTATTTTTAGGGTTGTAATGTGCCTTCTCTTAAGTCTTGGATAACAGTTAGTGAGCAAGTGACATCAAAGTACTTGGTAAGTGTGACTTTGTTTTGCCTTTTGTGTAACAATGTGAGTTGCTTCCTTTCCCTGGAGTGGCTGTTTGCAAAGAAATACAAATAAAAACAGATAAGGAGATGGCAGATCTTGGGAGGAGGATAAAAGCTATGTGCGAACTCCCTACCACAACTAGGCAGTGATGTGCTTTTGGGATTTAGTATTATTAACAAGTCTTCTCTCGAGCAGTAGCAGGCAGTGGTCTTTGTCCCCAAAGCCCTATGTGGGCAGGTGGGCTTCCCCTTCCTCTAAAAGTGCAGAAGATGGTGGTAGTTCCTGCCAAGAGAGCTGCCTGTGTTGGTGAGGCTGCTGTTAGACCATGGAAGTGGAAGATGCTCTCACACATGCTGGAGAAGGGATTAGGCTTGTTGATTTCACTGAGAACTCTTCCCTGTCCCCAAGTAGTTGGCTGGAGTGGCTTGTGGTGTCCTCTCCAGAGCACAGCACACTCACAGCAAAACACTGGGCCAGGCTGGAATCATGTGTAGTCTCTTAACTTTAAGCTCTCACTGACAAGTAAATTTTGTAGTCTGGAATTACACTGGGTTGGGTTTGGTTTGTTTTTTTACTGTGAATGCTATCAGCTTTGCTGTGCAGCTCCTAACTGCAGAGTAAACTGCAAGTCTTGAAGTAAATAAAAGCTCAGTGAGCTTTGCTGGCAAACTGAACCACCCAGGAGCTGTCAGATGTCTGCTCCTTCCAGACTAAAGCTGGTAACATTCCTGATAACATACTTGGAGGTTTGGCATCGACTCCACAAGCAGAGTTAGCAGTAAGCACACATAAGCAACACAGGTCTGATAAGCACACAAGTCTTACAACCCTGAGTGTAACAAAGGCCATGTTACAGGGTAAAATACACCCCTTCAAGTAGTTACTGGCTTTTACTGCCAAAGATTGAGAACACTCATTGTACTAATTTTACCCTCCTCTTAATTTCCACACCTTATCTTCCACAGGTGAGTTGGAGATCCCACATTCACTGTATCTCTGTCTTCCACATGCTGTAGCATGCTCCTGAACCACACACACTGTTAAATTGCTATGCCCTGCTTGGTTCACTCTTAAGTAGAAGCTGGAAGTCCTTGTTGTAACAGGGGAAAAGCTTTTTAGAGAGCAAAAGTACAAATATCCTGGGGTTAGTGACCTGCATGGAGCTAGCAGGATGGAGTAGGTGGTTTGTGGTCCCCACTCACAGTGTACTTAAGAGTGGTAATGGTAGTTTTGAGTTATTTGCATGAGGATATAAACTTGGAGATAAAGTATGACTAATTTCCATCTGATGGCCTCAGGCCCTCAGTAACCACCCTGTTGTGGTGTGCTACCAAAGTTAGAAGCCTTTCAGATTGGGGTTTGATCCCAATAACACAAAGATTTAGTTGTTGGGGTTTTTTGTCTTAAATATACTAGAAATGCTGTTTGCAGCTGCATCCTCACTTGGGTATGGAGCATGTGATCACCCTGGTCTGCTCTGGGGATCAGGTAGTGTCTAAGCACTTCTGATGGTCTCAACAGCCCTGGATTCCCCAGAGTAAGCCAAGGAGGCTGTGGCCATGGGCTTCCAGTCATATGATATGGGAACACCTCTAGAACCTCTCTCATTTTAGACTGCCCTTCCTTGGAAGGACAGTGTTTGTTCTGTGACAGTGTCTCTCTCTCTATAGGTACAGACTGCACTTCTCCATTGCTTTTTTTATCTCTGGAGGGTTAGGGGCAGAGATAGACAACTGAAACAACCAAAGCTGTGGAGGGGGGAATGCTGACAAACTTGGAATCCTCAACTCAGGTCTTAGGTTGCAGTGGGATCTGTTCCCAGCAAGTACTGTAGGGAAGGAGCTGTTCCTCTTGATGTGCAAATAGGCAGTGTGTGTACATACTCAGCTGCTGTCTTGACATCTGTCTGTTTACTTCAGGTTTCAAGTTCAGAGGCAGAAAGCTTTTATCTGCTCCGGTCTCTTCTTATGTCACTGTTTCCAAAACACAAGTGATAGATATAAATCTAGCAGTTAATAAGGCTGGGCCTGGCAGAGGAGGAAGTAAAAAGCATAGAGAGGTTAAGTAAAAGCTGTTTCTTCTGAGACCCTGTTTGGCAAGACATTGGTGCAGGTGCTCCTTCTGGGATCAGATGTGTGCCTGTACCTGGCTGTTGCAGGTCTACCCAAATGGCCCTGTTTCTACAGAGAGGGGGCTAGACCTGGTGGCTTTTCAAGTCTGCCTGAATGCAAATAAATAGCAGAGGAGACTCTTAATTCAGTGACAGGTGTCTGCACAGAGGAAACCAGTATCTGACCTATGTGTGATAGTAAGAAGGGAGGAGTGAACTGAAGAGCCAGCAGCTCGGTGAGCAGGTTAGCTCAGAGCCCTAAGAAGCCAATCAGCAGAGCACTCTTTATGCTACATCCCATGCTGTGCTGTCTTGGCTCTAATAATGGCATTAGCACCAAAGCAACATGCAGTAAGATGGTAGAATTTCTTTCTTTGCAGGTGGCTGAGCTATTCAGTGTAGCACTTGTGTGTGCAGATGCTCCACTGATGTTTGCAGAGTGACAGGAGTCTTTGTCCAAAGTATCAGTGGGGATTAATCTCTGCAGAGGTTTGGGGAGTTTTATTCTGTGCTCCTGGCTAACAGTTACCTTCATTTAACCTGTTAAAATCTGAGAGCAAGGCAGTGTCCTCTCCACATGTGCAGAGCAGGCCTTTTTTATTTTCTGGAACCATGGAAGCACCTTGAAAGGCTTGCAATGAAGACAGCATGGCTCTGACTGTAAATAAATCCTTTCAGATTCCAGTTGCACAACCAAAGGAATTCAGTAAATTCCTCTTTTTCTAACCATGACATGCCTTCATTTTAAAGCTCTTCAAACTGGCAACTCTCATCTTGCACTACCTTGAAAAATAACAGACAAGAAGTTTTTATTCTGGCTTGCAAATGGCTACAGCTGTGCTTGTTCCAGGTGTCTCAGTGCTGTGGCTTTGACCATGCAGCTGCAGTGACCTGTATGCCGACTCCCCCTGTGCTGCCTTTGCATGTGTCCGACTTGTTCCTCAGGAGTGGGGAGTTGTTCCTGAACCTGTAGCTCTGGGTTTCTACTGGGCATTGACTCAACCCTTTTGTCTACCTGGATCTATTTGCTCTTGCATTTGCTTCCTCACCTGGAAAAAGAAAGTAAAGAAAAACCATAATAAAAAACCCACCCAACCACCCCAACCCCTGCACCCTGCAGTGCTCACTGGCTCTGTTCAGTATCTGTGTTGAGTGGGAAAATCTAACATTCCACCTCAGCAAGTGTCTGCATCTCACTGCTAGCCCATTGCTCTTTGTAATTTTGTAACTGCCTAAGAAATTAAATTTGTGTTGTGATAAGTATTCTGTGTCTTCTTCCTTTTCTTTGCTGATTGGAGGTGGGGCTGGATAAGATCAGGGTGGTGCTTTGTGTGTTCTTGGACACTGTGGCCCAAACCCAGGCACCAGCAGTAAGGAGCCCTCAGTTTGAGCTGTAGTTGTAGCTGCTCTCAAAAGACTCTGTCAGCTTGGGATTTGCAGGGAGCAGGAAAGGACAAGATGAGTTTCTCCTGACACATCTTGCTTGCAAATGTAATTGTCCCTCTTGCTCCTCCTTAAAGTTTTTCTTTCAGGACTTGCACTCATGCATTTTTCTCCTGCTCCTCAGGTGAGTGTGGGTCACTTTCTTTAGTCTTTCTTTGATGGGTTGCATCTGTAGCAGTGCTTTCAGATATGCTCCCTGCTAGCTGTGTGTCATTCCAGGCTTGTTGCTTCTCACCTTCAAGGCCAGGAGGAAGATCTGGAGTGAGCCTCTGCGGGTATGTGAGGAGCCATCTCCTGCTTCTGCGTGTATTCTTCCTTTTGCAGAGCCACAACAAACACTGATTGAGGGGAGTGAGAGAATCACAGTATCACAGAATGCTAGGAGTTGGAAGGGACCTTGGAAGATCCTCTAGTCCAACCGCCCCCTGCCAGAGCAGGATTCCCTAGACCAGGAGAAAAAGCTTTTCTGCTCTCACTAGCAATGGTGGAGCATGCAGTGATGAGATTCTCCTTGTTCTCCTGGCTGTTTCATAGCAAGGCCTCAGCTGTGAAGCTGCTGCTGCCTCCTCTCCTGATCCAGCTCTGGAGGTGCTGTTTGTGTGCCTCTATTTGCTCCAGGCAAAATCAGCTGTTAGCTCATCTGAGTGTTTCTAAACTGTTCATTCAGCTGCTGGTGATGTTTCCCATCTTCTGCCTGGAGCAAACTGAAGATCTCAGAGGAGCTGCTGGTGGATTCAGTAAGTGGCAGCAGCTTCTAGTTATGGTGGTGATGCCAACAATTCCTCTATCCTCCAGGCCCCGGATGGATGTAATCATCCAGACCCACTGATGTATCAGGAGGTCTGACTGCCCCTCTGCTCCTGCCTTAGGGCAGCAAAGCAGAATGTTCTTCAGTAAGTGTGGGAAAAACTAAATAGTGGCTCCACCCCAGCCCTGTTGTGTTCAGATTGGCAGTCTCACGTCTGTCTGCTGTTCCTGTGTCTGGCCCATTAAGCCTGAATTCCCAGGGAAGGGACTGGGAAATCTCATCTCCAATTATTTATCTTATTATAAGGGTAGCCATGGATTTCTGCCCATGCTCCTTCCCAGAGCACTTTCTTTGGGTAATGAGTTGTCTTTTGGGTTTAGCTCTGCTGCAGTGCTCTACCAAGCAATCAGGCATTAAGACCATTTGCAACACAGGACTCAAGTCTGAGATGAAATAACCTGGAGCAGGAGAACAGTTCTGGTGTCAACAGCCCAACTTCATGGGCTGGTGCAGGGGTACTGGGCAGAATGGCTTTGGTGGGCTCACACCCACTGCAGCCTTACTGCTTTGCAGCAAAACCTCCTTTGCTGCTGTCCTTTAGAGCAAGCAGGTAGGGAGCAGCAGGTAGAGGTGAGCACTAACTGTTCTGATCCTTCCCCTGTGTGGGAGCCCCTTGTCCCTTTGCAGCACCCGCTCCTGGCTGGATGCTTCCCTGTCCCTGAGCTTGCACCATTCATGTACCACATCTAACCTAGCCCCAGACAAGTCTCAGCCAGGCCCTTGGCAGAGACTTCTTTAGCTAATTAATGATGTTATGTGAGCTAATGAGGGCTTTCTGCGAACCTGCTGGAGTTGAGGAAATCTGACTCCTGCTGTTCCAGCACCTTGTTGTGTTTTGGTTTGTTTTTCTCAGTAGGGGGTTTCATTCAGTTACAGGTTACAATAAAGGATTGGGAGTCTGGGTCAAGGGCTATGCTGGGCAGCACAGAGTGGTTAAGGGGAATGGACTCACTTCGTCTATGCAGCGACTACAGAACGTCACCTTCTGGGCGCCAGTGTGGCAAGTACCTGCTCAGCATTTCCCTGGGTGCTGCTTCCCCTCCTACCTGCTGAGGGCAGGCCAGTGGTGCTTGCAAACCCTTTCTGGCACTTCACCGTCTGGTTCCTCGATAGCTCCACATTAGGGCTGATACTTTATCTGTGGAGAGCAGCCCCAGGAGCCATGTCCCTGTGGAAGCCAGAGCCTTCTGCTGGTGAAGGGGTCGGGGCGGGGGGGGGCGCGGTGCTCTGCTACCGCGCAGCCGCTAGATGGGAGTGCGAAGGGTCTCTGCTTCTCCCCTGCCGCATCCCAGCTGCCTGCTTCTGGAAAGTGCGTATTTTTTCCTTCCTTCCCTGGGACCATCCCAGTGTTTTGCCTCCAGAGAATCCCTGCTTATCCCCCGGCAACACCCCAGCCTTCCTCACCCCACTCCCAGATCACCCCTGCTTCTTCCCGGCAGCGTCCCAAGCACCCGCCCCTGGAACATGGATCTTCTTCCCTCCTCTTCCCCAGGAGCATCTCAGTCTTCCTCACCCCAACCGCGAATCATCCCTGCTCCTCCCCCGGCGGCATCCCAGCCTTCTGCATCCCCAGAGCATCCCAACCTTCCCCACACCCTCATCATCCCTGCTTCCCGGCAGCACCCCAGCTACATGCCCCGGGAACATCCATCTTCTTTTCTTCCTTCTCTGGGACCATCCCAGCCTTCTGTCCCTGGAACGTCTCTCCTTCCCCAGCAGCAGCCCAGCCTTTTCCCCTGCCCTGAATCATCCCCCTGGCCTGTATCCTCCCTCACCCCTAGATCTCCCATCACATCCCTCCTGGATAGTGCTGCCCCAGGCATCCCTCCCCCTGCATCTCCTCTGCCACCAGCTCCCCCTTGAGCCACTTGTGCAGCAGGGACCTTCATTGCATACTCGGGGCACCTTCTCTGCACTGATGCGCTGTGACTCAGAGCACAAGTTAGAAATAAACAAATAATAATAATGGTTTGTGTCTGCCCCCACCCAGCCACTGAGCCAAAGCTGCTTGGGGAGGCAGAGGGCTCTTGGCTGCTGCGTGCGCCATAAGCCTCCTGCATGGGAATGCTGCTGGCAGGACGGAGAAGGAGTTTTATCTGCAGCCGTGGGAAGCTGGGGGTCTGTGGTGGGGCCAGGCCATAACAGAATGGAGGTGGTTTTGGTTGTGTTAGACATTGGCACAGGCTGCCCAGGGAAGTGGTGGAGTCACAGTCCTGGAGGTGTTTAAAAAACATAGAGATGTGGTACTTAAGGGCATGGTTTAGTGGCATGGGGTGATAGGTT
Source organism: Galbula dea (assembly GCA_013399015.1). Lineage (NCBI taxonomy): Eukaryota > Metazoa > Chordata > Aves > Piciformes > Galbulidae > Galbula > Galbula dea. The sequence goes on from VWZX01002138.1 coordinate 149,905, forward strand.
GATGTTTGGACTTAATGATCTTAGAGGTCTCTCCCAACCTTAATGATTCTGTGATTCTATGTGTGTGTCTGTAAGGCAGCAACTGTACCACTCCTCTGCCACGTTTTCCTGAACAAATCCTTTTGAAATTGTGCCCAAAAATTGAGTCCTGGCAGGAGAGGGGGGAGGTTTCACCTGACCCCACAAAGTCTGCTGAAGCCTAGAGCAGGCTTGGTTTGTAAGGGATTACAAACCCTATGCTGTGACTCTTCCTGATGCACCATTGAGGTACAGGTGACTCTTGGGGAAGCCTCAAGCCCTTCAGTGCCCTATACTTACTCTGTATGGGCAACGAGCACAGTGAAATTACAGACAGCATCTCTGCTCTCCTCACACAAAACCAATTTTGAATCTGCAAGCAGGGAGGCAAAGCTGGAGACCTTATCTCGCTGCTTTTTAAGGTTTCAGCTAGGAAACAGCCTTTCTTCTCTCCCAGGGTGAAAGGCAATTTGCATTTCAAGAGGTCAGGACGTACCTATTTCTTTTTACCATCTGAAATTACATATTAAAAGTCTATTTGGAAACCAAACAACACAGGCAGGAGAAGATGGCCTCTGCAGGCTCAAATTAACTGCTCCTGTCATCCCTGATTCCCCTGGCTGCTGCTGGAAGATGCTGATCGAGGAGGTAAAGGCACTGCTGGACATGCCAACCGGTACAAAACCAGGAGCTCTTCTGTATAGCTGGAGCTGCTCCAGCCATGGGGGACCTGTCAGGCTTAAGGGGGCACAGGGCTGTCCCCTGGGAACGGTGGGGCTTTGCAGCCTGCTGCCATGCACAAGCTCAGCTCTAGAACAGGTGCTGCAATCAGGATAACTCAATAACCATCAAACCCTGCCTCCCTGCTAGCTCCCACATGCACCCAGGAGCAGGAGAGGACCTCAGCCTGGCCCTGGCAATCCAGTTCTGCCTAATAAAAAAGCCTCTGGCAGCTTCAAGCTCGGCTGGGGCTGGGGTTTGCTGGGCACTGCTCGCTTTGTTTTCTCAGCTGCTGCCTCTGCCCTCCCAAAGCTCACCGCTGCCTCTTATTCATATTGGAGTTTGCATTAGCAGATGCACTCTGGGATATTCAATTACTTATAAAGAGCTGGAGCAGGGTAAGCCTTCACTGGAGCCAGCAAGGGGGTTGGGGTTTGGGTTTTCTTCTTTCTTGGTTGTGGGTAGTGGAGTTTTGTTTTGGTTTTTAACTTGCTTTTAATAGAGAAGTGGGGATGGGTAAAGTGGTGGTGTTGAATATAACAAAAAAAAATAAAAAGTGCAATAAAGGGAGGGGAAAATAAATAAATAATCCTGTTTATGAAATGAAACAGCCTGGCAGAAAAATGATCTCCAGGAAGAAAGCAGCTCCCAGGGCTATATTTAGCTCTTTTGTTTCTTGCCCCCACACACACCCCCTGTGCAGGCTATGGCTTTGGTGCATGTCACTCCTGCTGTTCTCCCTCACCTCCTGAGTGCCAGGTGATGCCTTGTTTTAATTTTTTTTTTCATCTTATTTATAGCATGGAGGTAGGGGGAAGGGCAGCAGCAGGCAGAAGAGGCCACAGAGGCATCACTCTCATCCCTGGCTGGGAAAATCAGGGGACGAGTGGGCAGAGGGGATGGTGGGGGCCCTGCAGGACCTGTGTTACCCCAGAGTCTGGCATGGTTCCACTGTTGGCTCCTCAGCAGCTTCAGGGGCTTCTGTATCCTCCCAACGTCCTCTTTGCCTGGATCTTAGGTGGTAGCAGTTGCTGTGCTCTCTGCAGCTCTGGGGCAGGAGTCACATTTGGTAGATTTTCATCCTCTGTGAGCCTCATGTTGTTGCAGCAGCCAGGACTGGAGAAACCTTGGAGATCCATCAGGTCCTTCTCCTCCTCCTGAGCACCACCATCCCAGGAAAACTCTCCTCCAGTATCCTCTAAGGCACTCAGCATTGCAACCTTCCCCTTCCCCAGGCATCCCTCCCGGTACCTATATCCCTCCTAGATGGTGCTGCCCCAGGATCCCTCTCCCTGCATCTCCTCTGCTACCAGGCTCCCCCCTTGAGCCAACATCCACGTGGGCTCCCATCTTTGTGCCTTTATGGAAGAAATACATAATTCTTTTATTATTCAATTAGGAATTTAACACACAATCAGGTGATCGTTTTAAGAGGATTTCCTATAAGGCAGGATTTGAATAACTGGGCTACGAGTAATATATTCCCTTAACTGGTTTATGCTTTTATCAGATTTTTTTTTCCCCTTAAGCACTTTAATGCATTTACTTTCCCATTGTCGACACTTTTCTCTGCGCTCTTCCTCCCTCCCCAAGCTTATGCAAATCCCCGGTAAGGCGTTTAGCACACTGTGTGTGTCAACAGTGCCGAAAGCTTCGCGACAGCATTAGGCTTCATGCATGCCCTGGCTGATTAGGAGAGGTGCTGGGGCCAGCCGGGCTGCCTCAAGACCCCTTTCAGCCCTCGCCATGGGGGCAGGGAAGGGGCCCCTGGGCTGGGAGCTGCATTTTTCTAGAGAAAAGGCTGGAGCTGAAAGTGGCTCTTGTCTTTTTGCAAGGCAAAACGTGAATAGGGAGCATGGGGCTGACCTTGTCTGCTGTTGCTTGCTGCCCTGTCGCTCAGCTTTTGGGGTGCTGCGGTGGGTGGGTGAGTGCGTGGAGGTGCTAAACTGGGGTTGGGGCGGCTGTGGGTGGGATGTGAGCTGAGAAGGAAGAGGAGGGTGGAAAAGTAACCCACGAGCTACTATCAACATTCATTTCCTTGCACATCCCCTACCCCTGTGGCAGTGGGTGAACAAGGTGCAGCAGCCCTGGGTGCCCACCCAGTCCCTGGAGCCCAAGGGAATGGTTTTGGGAATTACTGGCAGGAAAAGCAGGGCTTTTTCCCCCACTGAATGTGCCACTGAAGGCTTAGGTCAGCTCAGCTGATGGCTTTGCCCATTGCCACAGTGCTGGGTGATGTTGCCCAGTATCCCTTCCACCACTGCATTGCTCTCCAAGGAGGTAGTGCCTTGCTAGCAGGCCCAGCTTGTTGTCTTCTTGGTCTTGATTTTGGAGAGGTTTAACAGCCTTTGTGGCCACAAGGGTTAAAGGCACCTGGTGAGTCAGGGAGAAGCCTGGAGCACTGGCTCTGGGAGGGGATGTGTTTGTTCTGCTCATCTTGGTGGAGCGTTCACTCTGAAACCTACAGACAACCACTTGGACACTGAAAGAAGGGAACCATGGGGAGGAAGACAGCATGAGGGAATTGGGGCTGTTTAGTCTGAGGAAGAGGAGGCTCAGGGTACACCTTATCTCTCTCTACAACTACCTGAAAGGAGGTTGCAGTGAGAGACGGTGGGGTCAGTCTCTTCTCCTGGGTTACCAGTGAGAGGACTAGAGGAAATGCCCTCAAGTTGTAGCAAGGGAGGCTTGGATTGGATATCAGGACAAATTTCCTCACTGAAACAGTTGTTCAGCATTGGCACAGGCTGCCTGGGAAGTGGTGGATTCACCATCCCTGGAGGTGTTTAAAAAACACAGAGATGTAGTGCTTAGGGACATGTTTTAGTGGCATGGGGTGACAGGTTGACAGTTGGACTTGATGATCTTAGAGGTCTTTTCCATCCCTAACGAATCTGTGAGTCTCTGATGTAGAACAATGGCAATAGCCAAAGAAGCTGCATTGCCTGTGATTACAAGTGTGGCTCTGGCTTTGCTGGCTGCTGGCGAGGCACCTGATGAGCTTGGCTGGAGGGAAAAGCCCATCCAAGGGTGCTTGTCACCATTTTCTCCTCCCAGAGCAAAATCTGTCCTCTCAGCCTGAGCCTTTAAACAGCCCAGTGAGCAGGAGCAAGCTGATCTGGCCCTTCCCTGCCTCTGCTTCCTCTGCACCCTCCGCTGATTGTCTCCGGATTTCTCCCGTCCTGCCTCTGCGTGCAGCAATTATGCAAAGTTGCAATCAAGGAGCTGAATTAGCAGCTCATCTTGGATTAATTAGTGATGGATGCAAATCTCTTCCAATAAAGAAGCTTGGAGGGGGGAGGGGATGCAAAGGCTGTGGGTATCCTCTCCGGGTTTCTCCAGCTCTCCCAGGCTGGTTTAGCTGATTTAAGAGTGGGAGGGATAAACAGAGTAACCCTGGCAGGAGAATCGCAGCATCTGAGTGGAAAAAGTTGCTCCGTAGCCCTGGGATGAGGGTTGGGTGCCCCAAAGCTGATGCTCAGCTCAGCCTCTGCATCTCCCTGGAGCGTTTAAACCCAGTGCTTTGGGCTTAGAGCGACTCCTCCTCCTACCCCAATCCTGTTGCAAAGCCTGGGGAAAACCCAGTTAATCCCCATGGCCTCCAGTGCCGAGCTCCTGCCAGCACTGGGGATTTCTGTTCGCCTGCAATCGGATTGTGACAAACCCTCCACTTGCACTGAACAAATTCCCTGGCTCCTGCCTGCTTCTCACAGGCTCTGCTAATCCCCCAAGTGTGACTCCAGCCAAGAGACAGCATCCTTGATTAATCTCTGCCATCTCCGTGCAAAGCAGGCGCTGCTGAGGATGCTTCCTGTGCTGCCACAGCATGCTTGGCCAACCTTGGGAGCAGACCCTAGGGAAGGCTGGGAAGGCTGTGATGCTATTTAAAGGAGCTTTTCCAAGAGGGGATTGCAGACTTGGGAATGGCCTCTCCTTCCCATGAAGCAGAAAAGATGGATGCACAGAGCTGCCAGGAGCTCAGATGTTTCATCCCTTTGGCTGATCCTCCCCACTCAGCAGTCACAGGTTTGGTGTCACCCACCCTGGCTGGTGCAGAGGGGGGACAGCAATGGACATCAGTGTCCATGTTTAAACTCACAGAAGTGTAGAATAGTTTAAGCTGAGAAAAACCTTGAAGATCATTGATGCCAACCACTAACCCAGCACTGTCAGGTCACCATTAAACCTTGTCCCTCAGCACCACATCTCCATGTCCTTTCAATCCTTCCAGGGATGGTGACTCCACCGCTCTCCTGGGCAGCCTGTGCCAGGGCTTGACAACCCTTTTGGGGAATAAACTTTTCCTAATATCCAACCTAAACCTCCCCTGGCACAACTTGAGGCCATTTCCTCTTGTCCTATCACATGTTACGTAGGATAAGAGACCAACTTCCACCTTGCTCCAACCTCCTTTCAGGTAGCTGCAGAGAGCTAGAAGCAATCCCTTGAGCCTCTTTTCCTCCAGGCTAAACACCCCCAGTTCCCTCAGCTCCTCCTCACAAGACCTGTGCTCTAGAACCTCCACCAGCTTTGTTGTGCTTCTGTGGACATGTTTCAGCACCTCAATGTCCTTCCTGTAGTGAGGGACCCAAAACTGAATACAGGATTTAAGGTGCAGCCTCACCAGTGCCAAGCAGAGAGGCACGATCACTTCCCTAGGCCTGCTGGCCACATTATTTTGGATACCAGCCAGGATGCTGCTGGCCTCTTGGCCACCTGGGCACACTGCTGGCTCATCTTCAGCTGGCTGATGACCAGCATCCCGAGGTCCTTTTCCACCAGGCAACTTTCCAGCCACTCTTCCCCAAGCCTCCATTGCATCAAGTTGTTGTGACCCAAGTGCAGAACCTGGCACTTGGCCTTTTTGACCCTCATACCATTGACTTCCCACACATCCCAAGGGTTTGAAGCTTGAGGTTTTGGAGAGTGTGATGGGATGGAGACACCCAAAAGTTCTCTCCTTCTCACTTCTGCAACAGCAATGATTAATAAAACCTGACTCCACTGGAAGGAGAAGAAAAAACCTCCAATACAGAGGTTTTCTGGAGACCATCCTAATCCAACATCTCAGAGCCAAATGAATCTTATTCCAGTCAGCAGGATTAATCAGTGTTCCTCCAGGCTCCAGGAAAGCAAGATGAGGATCTGAATAGCAAGGAGCTAAGGTGAGGCAGCTGCAGGGTGTTAGCTGCTTCACAGAGCCTAGCAAATCCCTCCTCATAATCCAGCAAATGCTGCCGGGATGCACCCGCTTGTGCTGGTGGGTGTGGGATGGCAGGGAGAGATAGGGAAGGGGAGAAGGCAAAAATACCTCTCAGAGGCTGTGGTTTGGGTGAGGGATGCTCTGTGGTCCACGTTGTTGGATGTGAGGGTGCAGGAAGCGACCCTGAAATGGGGTTGGCGGAGGTGGGGGATGTCCCTGGGTGCCCGGGCCAGCTTCGCCCCATCGCACTTGGACCGTTATGCCTGGCAGGTTGTCGTGGCTTTTAAAGTGGGTCAAGCAGAAATCCAAGGAGCATCCAAGCTCACCAACCTCGAGCCAGCTGCATCAAAGCTGAATTATTCAGGCCAGCTTAAAAAATTGAAGAGCTCAGCAAAACTCAGGGAGAGCCCAGCTCACGGGACCACCTTCACATGCCCCTATCAGGGCCCATGCCCACAGCCTGCCCCATGCTTGGGTACCTTGGGCACTTCGGGAGAGTGGGCAGTGTTGTTCAGGTTTAACACTACCCCTGGGGATGGGGAAAGAAGAGAACAAGTACTCAGAGAAGTTCCCCTTGATGGATTCATCTCCCTGTGGTTTCCTCCTAGCTGTAGCATATACTCCAGCACGGTCTCATTGCACCCACAGCAGAAGGAGAACCACCTTATCCCCCAAAAAGGGGATCAAGAGGTCGTGTGATTTTTAGACAGGGTGGTAAATGTCAGGAGTTGCTCTTTGCCATGAGGTGTTTGTTCACAGCATTTCCCCGCAGCTTGGACAGCACCAAGTGCATTTGAGAGCTGAGATGCTCCCTTGAGCTCTGTTGCTTTTAAAGGACCTCCCTTGGCTCTGCACCCGGGGCTTCTGGATGGGGAGAACTGGCTCATGGGGAGAATCCATATGGAAAACAGTGAGCAATGAGTAATCCTGCCTGGCGAGCACCGAAGCAAGCAGGTGATCTGTCAGAAGGTGAGTGCACATATGCTTCAGCTCCACCTGCTCTTCTTGCAGAACCCTCACACCATCTGGATGCCAACCATTGTCAGGCACAGCTAGGAGATCTCCACCACAGTCCCCCCCTTTTTTGTACAGTTCCAGGGTACCTGGTGTAGGGCAAGAGGATGTACCCCAAGAAGAGTGAAGTGCTTTGAGGTTTTACAACAGCACTATCAAATCAAAGATCTGAACAAACCCATCCAGAACAAGCAGCTTGAAACACCCTTCCTTGTGCCAGTGCACTGAGCTGTGCAGGTGCTCAGCCAAAGGGGGAGTGGGGAAAGCTGAGCCCCTGGCTCTGGGCAGAGCTTGGCACAGCAGTCTGGATTGCTCTGAGCCAAACTCTGGCTAATTCAGCCAAGGAGAAAAGATGGAAAATTCCACCTGGCCTGTTTTCCTTCCTGCAATGGATTCATAGGAGCCTCTTTGCCCAGCCCTGCTCCCGGCAGAAGGGTGGCTCAGGAGGTGCAGCCAGTTTTGTCTCTCATTTCCTCTGGCATGAGCAGCAGCAGCAGATCCCCCCCCCCCCAGCCCTTCATGCTGATTGATCCAGCACAGCATTTATTGACTGCGAGAAGATTGTAATTCAGAGCCCAGCATTTTGCAGCCTCGGCATGTGAGCAGGGATGGTACCTCTCCTCCTTCCCACTGCCACCATCCTACGACGTTCCAGGTGGGAAGAGCCCAGTAAGAGCTGCCCCCCCAGGGCTCACCCAGCTCAGTACAAGGGGGCACCTGCTCTGTTCCCCTCCCCCTTGCTTTGCTGATTCTCCATTTTGCTATCTGCACCTCAAATCTGGGTTCAGTTTTGGGTCCCTCACTACAAGAAAGACATTTTGGTGCTGAAGCTTATCTGGAGAAGGGCAACAAAGCTGATGAAGAGTCTAGAGCACAAGTCTTGTGAGGAGCAGCTGAGGGAACTGGGGGTGTTTAGCCTGGAGGAAAAGAGGCTCAAGGGATTGCTTCTAGCTCTCTGCAGCTACCTGAACAGAAGTTGGAGTGAGTGGAGGGTTGGTCGCTTCTCTCAAGTAACAAGCGATAGGACAAGAGGAAATGGCTTCAAGTTGTGCCAGGGGAGGTTTCGGTTGGATGTTAGTAATTAGTTCTTCCACAAAAGGTTTGTCAAACCCTGGCTCAGGCTGCCCAGCAGAGTTGTGGAATCCCCATCCCTGGAAGGATTGAAAAGACGTAAATGTGGTTCTGAGGGACATGGTTTAGTGGTGACCTGACAGTGCTGGGTTAGTGGTTGGCATTAATGATCTTCAAGGTCTCTTCCAACCAAAAGGATCCTATAATTCTATAAATCCCTATGATGTTTTCTGCAGCCTTAGCCAGCTCACCTGTCTTTGCCTTGAGAACCATCCATGTATCTGTGACCAGGCATCCTTGTGATCATCCATCTATTCCTCTGTCTGTCCATTCACCCACCCGTGGGACAGCTCATGTTGACCCCAACAGTCCCTCTTAGGTCAAAGCCGTTTGTAGGGTGGACCCCATCCCAGCAAATCTCATATGCTAAATGAACTTACAGAGACTTTCTTCTTAATTAATCTCTCTTTGCAATTAGCTCCAAAATCCCCGTGAAGCACCTATAGACTACCTATATGCAGTGCCTCCAAGCAGCACCTCCACGCAGCACATACAGGTGGTATCTATAGCCAGCGTCTATAGACAGTACCTACATGAAGTACCTATAGGCGGCACATAGAGGTGGTACCTATAGACAATACCTACAGATGGTGCCTATAGACGGTACCTGTAGGCAGTCCCTATCGGCAGAGGTATGAGCTTTTCCCGTTCACTGCAAAATCCTCTCCCACAGCCCCCGGGGCTAAACCAGCCTCTCTCCGGAGCCGGGGCTGGGGGTGGTGGAGGGATGCTCTGTACGCCCTGGGGGTTGGGGATGTGCCCGGTGGGGAGCGGAGGAGGAGTGAAAGGGAGGCGGGAGGGAGGGGACGGGGGGCAGGGCTGGGGCCGCCTGTGCTTCTGGCTGGCAGCCGCCTCGCTCCGCTCCGTGCTCATC
>VWZX01002138.1:158905-225308 GCA_013399015.1 Galbula dea
GGGATGGCGGGGCCGGGGGCCGGGGGCCGGCGGGGCTGAGCGAAGCGGAGCGGGCACAGCGCCGGTGCCGCAGAGCCGCCGCGGCGGAGGGAGGTAAGAACCAACGCGACCTGTTGTTGGGCACGGCTAGGAGTGGAGAGATGCCTTACACCCCACCACCAGCATCCTCTGAGCCCCCTTTGCCCTCCCCCCGGCTCCGAGCATCCTCCCCCTGGCTCCGGGCATCCTCCCCCGGGCGCGGCCGAGGTCTGGGCTCCCTCCCTTTTACCTCCAGCCAGGAGCCCGCGGACGGGAGCGGAATTAATTCTCTCCCGTTTATTGCAACTTGGCTGCTTGCAAGATGTCGGGGGACTCTTCTTCCTGAGAGAAAATCGTTTCTCCGCCTTCATGGAGGGTGGGAGCGCGGTGCCCGTGGGTTCCCCCCATCTACCCGGCCCTGCGGAGGTCCTGTGCCTGGGTGAGACCTCCCACCCCCTGCCATGATGAAGGGACCCTTCCTTTTCCCTCCCAACTTGGGTCTAGAGGGGCAGCAGAGCCCAAATCCACATGCCCCCCTCCCCCTTAGATGGATATAATGGGTGTAAATCCAAAAGGAGGGGAAAATAGGATTTACTGTGGCACAGGGATACTCGGAGAGGGGTGGAAGGTCCTGGGGGTTGCGTCAGCACCGTGCCTGTGCAGAGCATCCTACTCTGCTCCCACGAACCCCAAGAAGTTTGGATCACTGGAGGTTACGGGGTGCTTCCTCCTGTATTCCTTGTTATTTACTTTCTGTATGAGCTGTACTATACTGTGCTGTTTTGGGCTTGTAGTACTCTTCCAAAAGCCAGCCCTCCACATTAAGCTGTGATCTGCTTTCTTCCAAAATCTAGACCAAATTAACTGTCTGAATCCAGTCTGAGTGAAACTAGCTGAGGGGTTAGGAGAGCAGGAAGCAGCCTCACATTGTGCCAGAGGAGATTTAAGTTGGATATTGGGAAAAATTTCTTCCCCAAAAGGGTTGTCAAGCCCTGGCACAGACTGCCCAGCAGAGTGGTGGAGTCACCATCCCTGGAGGGGTTTAAAGGATGTGGAGATGTGGTGCTGAGGGACATGGTTCAGTGGTGACCTGGCAGTGCTGGTTTAATGTCTGGACTTGATGATCTGAAAGATCTTTTCCAACCTAAACAATTATGTGATTGTATGATTGTAGGATACTATTTTCTCTAGCTAGGATCTCTGCTGTGGAAAAGCCCTGCAAAAGGCTTTCCTGCTATCCCAAGAGGTGCTTCCCACCAGGTTTTATTGCCTGGGGTAGCATCAAGCACAGGATAATAATGCTCCATGGAGGGGATCACAACCAGCTTCACCACAAGCAATGGGACATAGTGGTGTCCTCAGCCAAAACATGCCCTGCTGTGTTGTCCTGCCCGCAGCGGTCCAGGATGGGGAGTCTTGGGCACACCCCAGTGTGGTGGAGTAAGGGGGACCCCAGCTTGGCCCTATTCAGGCCTCCACAGGGTCTCAGGGCCATGGCAAGTCTGCTCAGTGCCATCAATCCATGCATCAACCAGGGATTTAGGCTCCAGGATTGTGCTTGCAGGGTCTGTGGGCACCATATTTGCCATCCACTCCAGGGTCACCCCCCAGCATCTGACCGATCCTGGCATCCAGGGAGGTGCTGGAAAAACCTCTCTGCTCCTGCAAATGACATGTCTGGCATGGAGAGCAAAGAAATAACTGTCATTGATTTTTTTCCTCCCTTGCATGCCTCGACCTACTGCCTTGAAGGAGGCTTTTTATCTCTCCCCCCACCCCACCCCAAGCTGTCTGGGTGGTCTGCAGTTGGTGGGCATGAAGGTTGGCTGGCATTTACCAGCTGGTACGGGTAATACAGAGGAGCTGCCTCAGGCTGCTCCTCAGGGTCTGGCCTAGGATGGCCCCAGAGGGATGAACAATGCTTTGGGTGGCTCTGTCAGGGTGGCTGGAGGATGCCAGGTGTTTGGGGAGCTCATTTTGAGATGCTCTTGGTGCAGACCTCCTTGAGCAGCTGCTGAAGTCTCTCTGGTGGTTCTTTGAGCATGTCCCTTCTGTGCCATGGTCCCTCGGAGAAGCAGCTCCAAAATGCTTGCTTTAAAAGCCTGGTTGCATCCCATCCTCTCCCTGAAAAAGCTGCAGGAGTGTTTGCCCATGCTGGTGGCTCTGTCCCTGCCCCAGTCAGCAGAGATGCTGACAAAGGGTATAAATCAGAGTAAGCATGTGCTGCCTGCAGAGAGCAAGGACTTCCTGAGGCAGCTAGGATCTTCCCCGGCAGCCTCTCGCCGTGGGTGGCTTTCACCCATTAATTTCTCTAATTGCTTTAGAAATCACAGCAGCATTTGGCAGTGGTAACATCCCAGTGAGATGCTGAGCCAGGCTGGGGTGAGGGCTGTGCCTCAGGGGTGGCTCATATGGACCACTCCAGATCACTGCTCAGCACCCCAAATCCAAACTTCTGTGGGCTGAGAGAGGTTAGTCTCCTGGAGGATAGCATTTTTCCAAGTGGAAAAAACCCTAGAGGCTGCAGTGAGGTGGCAAAGGCTCAGGGCCACCCATGTGCCATCTGTCCCTTGCAGACACTCAGGGGATGATGCTAAGGAGGGACACAGGAGCTGTGACCTACCTGTGCACCCCAAGGCTGTCACCCATTGCCTTCCTTCCCAGGTTGGCCACGATGGGCTCAGTGGGAGCTGAGCGCTTCAAGGAGCTAAGCCCAGCAGGGACACCGGAGGGTAATGTGGTGATGAGCTTCAGCTTTGACAGCTACCAGCTGGAGGAGGATGAGCTGCAGAGGAGCAGCCAGGCCAAAGGCATCCTCACCTTCATGGAGCCAGGTGAGGGCAGTCAGGTCTCTGCTGGTTTCCCACCCATTTAAGAGCTTCCTGGGATGGGTTTAATAGCCACAAATGGCCTGAAATGACATAAAATTGCATTTTTTTCAGACTTGTTAGTACCCATGTGAGCCATCACAGCCTCCTGTGGCAGTGGGCTCTGCAGGCTGGCAAGGAGTTGAGGACTCACGCCCTGGTTCTTCTGTCCAGCTTACCCCCAAACTGCAACTTCACTCTTTCCTGTGCAAGGCTCAGGGATGCTCTTGGGTTTTACCCCAGCCCTGCACCACATCCTGGGGCAGACTCGTCCACCTCCACACACCCATCAACCCCTCCTGCGCCCTGACTTTGGCTGTTACCTTCATTGCCTGGGTTATTCAGCTGCAATTAAAACTCATCAGCTTCTAAAGCTCTAGGTGTTTTCCTGCCTCCTAGGTCTCTCCTTGACGTGCCTTTATTTAGGGAAGGAGTTTCTTGGAGCTGGAGCCATTTATTTGTGAGATCTATGGGATGTTGGACTGCTTGCTGTGAGTGGGGCTGCCCTCTTTTGCCACAAAGGGTGTGGAAGGACCATTCATCACCCCAAGGCTAGGCTCTGCTGCAGGTCCCATTCATGCAGCAGTGCCACTCTCATGTCTTTTTCTCTTTCTTTCCTTTTTTGGGGCAGTTTCTGAGGATCCTGAGCCCCAGGATCGATACCATGGGATTTACTTTGCCATGCTGCTGGCTGGGGTGGGATTTCTGCTGCCCTACAATAGCTTTATCACTGATGTGGACTACCTGCACCATAAATACCCAGGTAGGTCTCCAGCAGCTGCAGCCCTTCCCAGCTACTCCAAACGTGGGGAGAGTTTGATGCAGTTGGCTTCCAGGGGAGCCAGACCTCTGCCACCCCCATCGCCTGCCTCCCTGCAGGGACATCCATTGTCTTTGACATGAGCCTCACCTACATCCTGGTGGCCTTGGTGGCCGTCATCCTCAACAACGCGCTGGTGGAGCTGCTGAGCTTGCATACCCGGATCTCCGTGGGTGAGTGGGGGTCCCCATGGCCCTCAGCAGCGCCAACCCCCTGCTATCCCCACCACTGCCCACCTCCATCTCCCACCCACAGGCTATCTCTTTGCCCTGGGGCCCCTGCTCTTTGTCAGTATCTGTGACGTCTGGCTGGAGCTCTTCACCCGCAGGCAAGCCTATGCCATCAACCTGGTCGCTGTCGGGGTAGTGGCCTTTGGCTGCACAGGTATGTGAGACAGCAGCTGGTGCTGGGGCAAACACAGCTTTCAGATAAGGGTGGGAAAATAGCCCCATCCCCAAATGCTGTGGTTTCCTGGGACAATCTCTTGACTGATTGCTATAAGCTGATCATCACGTCCCTGTTCCATCCCCACCACCTCTGCCCAGGCACTGCAGGTCTGGACAGGGACACCAACACCAGACTGTGCATTGTCCCTGACACCACCCATCTGGGTCACCACGATGGATTTGCTATCTGAGCCACCATGGTGCCTTCCCAAGCCCCTGCACCTGGTGGCCACTCTTGATGGGAACAGCCATTGTTCCTTCGGGCAAGGAAGGCTTTGGGCGCTGCAGTGGCTATTTGGTGAGGATTCAGCTCACAGATAGCACAGCACATGGGTACCTTCCGGGGTTTCTTCCTCCTGCCTGGTGTTTTGGCTGCAGCAATAATCCTTCCTTTTCCCCTCTACACATCCCTCCTGAAGTGCAGCAATCCAGCTTCTATGGCTACACGGGGCTGCTGCCCAAGCGCTACACGCAGGGAGTGATGACTGGTGAGAGTAAGTACCTGTGGCCACTGCCTGTGTCCATCTCCAGCCACACGGGCTTGCTGGGGGGGGGGAGGGGGTGGAACATTCCTATGCCTCCCGGGGTCCCAGTGAGTCACACCCAGGGTCCTCCTGTCCCCAGTACAGCCCAGCTGGCTTCCCAGCAGATTAGGGACACCCCAGAGTGCTCCCCAGCAAATCAGGGTGTTTAATGGTTTCTAAATCACTTGCAAGACCCACTGCGTTGCCACGCCAGGGTGGGGTGGAGATGTCTGCCAGAAGACGGCTTCATCACCCCCGTATCACCAGAGGTGTCACATCCACGGGGGTGAGGGAGCTGGTTGGGGGGCGGTCCCTGAGCTGTGAGGCTCAGCAGGACCCGGTGCTGATAGCTCGCCCATGTCACCAGGCACTGCTGGGGTCATCATCTCGCTCAGCCGTATCTTCACCAAGCTGCTGCTGTCAGATGAGAAGGAGAACACGGTCATCTTCTTCTTCATCTCCATTGGCATGGAGCTGACATGCTTCATCCTCCACCTCCTGGTGAAGCGCACCCGCTTCGTCCGCTACTACACGGCCTGCTCCCGCAAGGGTCTCCCCGATAGCCGCGGGGGCGGTGACCGCGGGACAGGCTACCGCGTCCACCATGATGTCACCGCTGACGACATCCGATTTGTAAGCCAAGGGCAGGTTTCCCCGTTGGCCCCTATGGTCCCTCTTGCCACCAGAGCTCAGCACTGGCATCCCCTCTCCCTCCACCCAGGAAAACCGGCAGAGGGCACAGCCAAGCTCCCCACGGGGCAGCCCAGGTCCCGAAGCTGAGCTGACTGGCAGCGGCACCTATGTGCGCTTCGATGTCCCTCGGCCCAAAATCAAGAGGAGCTGGCCCAGCTTCAGAGGTGAGTAGTGGGTTCAAGGGGACAAGCCTTGCCAATGGGGTGGTTCTGCAGCATTTTGCAGGGCAGAATGAGCTATTGGTGACCCAGGGCTTTGGGGGAAGAGTCATCCCTTTCTCAAAGTGTCCCAAAACATGGGGCAATCTCATCTTTGGAAGCAATGGGAGAGCTGGAGGTTTTGGCTGACATGTGCTGCCTGTCCCTGCCAGATATGCTGCTCCACCGCTACGTCGTGTCCCGGCTCATCTGGGCCTACATGCTCTCCATCGCCATGACCTACTTCATCACACTGTGCCTCTTTCCTGGGCTGGAGTCAGAAATCCATAACTGCACACTGGGGGAGTGGCTCCCCATCCTCATCATGGCCATCTTCAACCTCTCTGACTTCGTTGGAAAGGTAGGAGAGAGGACAGCAGTGGGGCCTGTTGTCCTTTTGTGTCCTCTTTGAAAGCTGTTTGGGTCCACCAAGAGTCATCTATGCCCCATGGGTATCTAACTGTTAAGCATGAGGTTGTTCACCGGCATACCTTAAGTTGGGCTCCTGCAACAGTTGGCCTTTCCACCATCTTGTCTCTTCCTTGCTGCCCAATTTTGGGCACCAAGTTGCCCTCCGTAGCCTCCTCACCCTCCACAGCATAGTCTCTGCCTCTCACTGCAGATCCTGGCTGCCCTGCCCTATGACTGGAGAGGAACCCATCTCCTCATCTACTCCTGCCTCCGTGTGGTTTTCATCCCCCTGTTTATCATGTGTGTCTACCCCAATGGGAAGCCCACCTTCGGCCACCCTGCCTGGCCCTGTATCTTCTCCCTCCTGATGGGCATCACCAACGGCTACTTTGGCAGCGTCCCCATGATCCTGGCTGCTGGCAAAGTGAGCCCTGAGCAGCGGGAGCTGGCAGGTAGGTCTGAGCCCTCCTGGGAATCCCATGTGGGGCTGACCAGAGCACCCTGACATCCTGTGTCCCTTCCCACAGGGAACACCATGACCGTGTCCTACATGACAGGCTTGACGCTGGGCTCGGCCGTGGCCTATTTTGCCTACAGCCTCACCAGTACATCCCACAGCACCTGTTTCTACACTGAAATCTCCAATGGCTCCTTTACATTGGGGTACTGAGCCCCGGGGCAGGGCGACGGGGACAAAAGGGACTTGCTTCCCCCCTATGGTCCCCACCGTCCCACTTGGCCCATGGAGCCAGAAAGCTGCCCCAGGGTGGATAGGAGCCAGCATCCAGTTGGGATGGGGCTGTGGCATCCTGAAACGGCCCATGCAGCGCAGGGCCACTTCTTGGGGTGACATTATTCCTCCCACCTCCACTTTCTGGAACAGTCCTGCTGCTCTTGGGGTGCTCCCCATCAACAATGTGCAGCTCTCTGTTACAGGCAGGAGCTCTTCTCCTGTTTGAGACAAGCCATTGCTAAGAGGAAGAAAATACTGCCAAATCCCAAAGGGAATAGGACCAGTGATGGTGAGGAAGAGAGAAGCAAGAAAGGATAGGCACTCCTTCAGTTCTTGGTGGCTCTGGGAAGGTGGGTCTTTGTTTTCATTGATGGTGCTGCAGGTTTTCACCAAGAATGGTTTGAAATCACAATCCTTTCCCAAATACACCAATCACTGTGTAAAAGACACGATTGACTTCTGGTGGTTGGGGAAAAAAAAAAAGGGGTTTTTTTTGGTTAACTGCTTGGTTTCTGGGTTTCTTTGTTGTTGTGTCTTGGTCTTACCCCTCCCCAAACTGCATGAGAGGTCTGCCCCATCACAACAGGGCAGAGGGTAGGGGTCTCAAGGCCATGGGACTGCAGATGCCACCCATGGGCCACTGCTGAGCTTCAGGATTTATTTCAAAGGCTTTGGCACATTCAGTGTCTTTGCAATGATGCCTGGACATTACCTGTGCCACCAGCATGACTGCTGGTGATGGGCTGGGCTGGCAAACACACACAGCATGTCCTGTGATGCCCTTTGTGCTGCTCTCCATCTCCAGCATCCCCTCCACTTGGTGGGGGGCAGACTTGTCACTAGGTCCCATTTAACCCACCGTCCTGCTCAACTGCAACAACTTTCTGGGCAGCAAGGAGAGGGAACAGACTGAGCAGAGCAGAAACCATCTAGAGAAGGTGCCAGCACCAAAGGCTGCTGCTTTTTGGGACTGACTCCACATTGCTGAACCAGAAGCTGGCAGGTGCCAGCTCCCAAAGCAGTGAAACCCAAGGGCAGGAGGCTGTAGCAGCAGGAGGAAGCAAGCACTAAGCTTGGCATCCCTGACCCAGCCCCACCAGCACCAGAGGGTCTCATCATACCAAGCCCCTGCCTGACTGAAGTGCAGCTTACACCAGAAAAAGCAAATCTAGCATTTCTTCCTCAGCCAACATCCCTGAAGTGTTCAGGGAATTGTTTTAAGCATGGTCACAGAGGAAGGACTTAGACCTGCTGCCCCACAGGCCCCAGCAAGCAGAGACCTATGCTCTAGGGTCCCACCTCATTCATCAGTGCCACCCCACAGGTGGAATGTCAGAGGGAGGGGATCTCCCCAAAGTCACATAGGGCCTGGGTTGGGTCTTTCCCCAAATATGAGGCAGGGGCTGAGCCAAAAAGATCATGCCTTGGGGTTGTTTAGTCTGGAGAAGATGAGGCTCAGGGAACACCTTCTCGTTCTCTACAACTACCTGAAAGGAGGCTGCAGCGAGTAAAGGTCAGTCTCTTCTCCCAGGTAACAACTGACAGAACAAGAGGAAATGTCCTCAAGTTGTGCCAGGGCAGGTTTAGGTTGGATATTAGGAAGACATTTCTTCACTGAAAGTGGTTAAGCATTGGCACAGGCTGCTCAGGGCAGCGGTGTAGTCACCATCCCTGGAGGAGTTCAAAAAGACATGCAGATGTGGCACTTTGAGACACACTTTAGTGGCACAGGGGTGTGGGTCAGTGGTTGAACTTGATGATCATTAAGGTTCGAAAAGACCTCTGGGCCACCAAGGGGAGAAAACCCTGCAGTCAGGACAGGCAAGACAAAGAAAGAAGCTTCACTGGGTTGCTTTTTTTCAATTATTTTTTTTTTTTTTTTATGAAAAAAGATCACACAGAGTTTTCCAACAAACAGAATGCCAAAAAAATCATTTGAAACAAAACATAAAACAAAACAAAACAAACAAAAAGAAAATAAGACGACAAAAACCTGGCTCTCCTTTCCTCTCGATTGTCTGAAATATCCTTGTGTTCCATAGAAGGCAGTGGGTTTTAAGTGCTTTCTATTTAACATTAGCATAAAATCTCTCTCTCGCGCTCGCTCTCGCTCTTTAAAATATGCTCACACAATTTTGCTTCTAGAAGTACAGTACACTTTGAGCGTGGGGGGTGTGCCTGTTCCCAGATCATTTACAATCACAATCCAACAGGAAATAAAAAATAATATTCTAAAGGTCAGACTGTGTTCATTTCTGTCATTGGGTTTGTTTTGTTGTTGGGGTTTTTTTCTCTTTGTGGAGGTTTGGGTTTGGTTTTTTTGTGTGTGTGGTGGTTTGTTTGTTTTTTTTTTATAATTTCATAATTTTTTTCACAGTTTTAAAAAGTTTATATTTATATATATATATTTATATTTATATTTATAATTAAAAAGTTGAATCCATTTAAAGACTTATAATACAGGAGGGCTAAAGAGTCTTTTGGTACATTAAAACTGTACAGGCTAGAACCGTCGCTATCTGCCGCGCCGAGGCCGCGGTGGCCCTGGGTGGAGATGGTACGAGCTCAGCACCATGTGGTTCGTTTAAAGGACGAGGGATAACTTTGCAGGGGTGTCCCCCTCTCCTGAGCCCTGGCCTCCAGTCTGTGGTACAGAGATGATAACAGGGCAGATCAGTCTTCAATCTGTCCTCGTCTCCCCACTGGAGGCTGGGCCATCGCTCCCGGGCCCTGCTCTGCGTCCCAGCCATCTGTAGTGCGAGTCAGTCGGTAGTTGCAAAGATCAGTGCGTCTCTCTTGGAGGTTTTGTTTTTGTTTAAGTGCAAGGAGTTGCATCATTGAGCGGTTCTCCTCCGGTGTCCCCTCCAGCCACGGGCAACTCTGGTGTGGCAGAGGTGATGCCATGGGTCCAGCATGTGCCCAGTGGGCCAGCTCCACAGACGGAGGGAGGAAAAGAGGGAGGAGGCAACGGTGGTGGCTCTCCAGG
Organism: Galbula dea; assembly: GCA_013399015.1. NCBI lineage: Eukaryota > Metazoa > Chordata > Aves > Piciformes > Galbulidae > Galbula > Galbula dea. The sequence goes on from VWZX01002138.1 coordinate 168,601, forward strand.
AGCCTTGGGAGGTTGGCTGGCTAGTTGGAGCAAGCTGAACAGCCCCTTCCCCAAGCCCAAGGTGGCAGCAGGCCTCTGGCTGTGGAAATGCCACAGGTGGGCACAGCCAAGCTTCACGCTTTATCTCCATTCCCTTCAAGCAATGGGTGAGGGCTTCCCAGCAGCTCCATGTCCCTGCTCAGGCAAGGCATGGGTGGTATAGCTCAGCAAGGGATCCTGAAACCCAACGGCCTGTGGTCTCTGCTCCAAGCACCAAGCAGCAGCTTCTCCCAGTCATTTCCTGGCCCTTTCACTGCATGCTCCAAGACGAGTTCCTTGTTCACTGAGTGTCACCTTTGCCATGTGCTTGCTTCCTCCAGCGTCTTTCCAGGGCAGGAGGGACACAGAGTGACAGGTGAAGTGGGTTCAGGCTGTTTATTTGAGGCAGTGGGAAGGCACCATCGCAGACTGGATGTTGGCTATCTTCCACCTGGCTCCTCCCACTCTGAAGGACCTCTTCTGTCATCTCCGTGCTGGGACCAGCTCTGCCCCCTTCATGCTCCGTGCTCGTGGCCGGGGACCTCCAGGGAAATGGAACTGCAAAAAGGCGCTGAGAGGCTCGAGATGAGGCACTGAGACTCATCTCCTTTCTCTTTCACCCTGTCCTTCCTAAAGGGTCATGCGAAACTAAGTAAAAAAGGGAATATAAGGACGGAGAGGGGCGTACACAGAAGGCTAGCAGGTGTCCTTCCACGTACAGGCGGCTTCCGAGTTACTGATGGGGGCAAATGACACAAAAGGGAACCCTCCTGCCAGGGGGGGTCCCGCTGGTGAAATGATCACAAGACCCATGTGCTTTCCTGGACCAAAAGGAGGAAGGGAGAAGTTGGTCAAGTGTCACCTTACTTAAAAAGCCACTTCCAGAAGAGCCTTGGGGTTCAAGCACCACCACCCCCCTCCACAATGGCATCTTCCTCGAGTTCTGTAAATGCTTCCCCAACCCCTTTTTCAGCCCTCTCCTTCCTCCTCGTGTCTCTCGCGCTCTCCTGTCTGTAGTGTGACACAGAAGTCATGAGCATTGAAAGAAACAATCATGTCGTCTGAACAGGCACGTCCTCAGGTTTGTCCCGTCCCTCCCCAGGGGGTGGCACACCTTCCCTGGGCAGTCAGCAGATGACAGGGACCCCATCGGTGTTGAAGATCATGCCCGTAGTGGGCTCATAGGTCCCTGCAAGGTAGTAGAGGTCCTCACTGTCTTGGTATTTCTTTGTCTTTAGCATCTGCTCATACTGATCCAGACCGACAACAAGACACTTGTGTGAGATGGTCTGGACATCATTTTCATCCACGTGGGAGGACTGGTAGAGGGCTCGCTGCATTACAGAAACAGGAGGAGGGAGATGGAAATAAAAGGAGCAATTAGACAGCATCAATATGCAGGAAAAATGTCTAACACAACCAGCCAGGGCTTGTGCTCACAACCAGGCAAAACTCCCCTCTCATCCCTGGTGTCAGCCCAGGGGAGAGACACCAAGAATGTGGCTGGCCCATGGGCAGTGTGGACACAATCCATCCTTGCACTACATCCAAGCCCTTGCTTTCACTCAGCTCCCACCCACGGGAATGCCATGCTGCCAAGTGCATGGATGGGGGAAAAAAGAGGCCAGGAGTTTTTCATCCTTGAAGTGAGGATGAAAATGTAATGATGGGTGCTGGATACCAGCCCTGTTTCTCCCAACACCCAGCACCTGTAGCTACTCCCACAAGTACCCATCCCAAGTCCTGGGCACTGCAGATTCAGCAGCCAAGGCAGAATGCAAGAACCAGAGAAGCCTGGGGGTATTTCCCCAGTAACATTTGTTACAAAGAGACCCCAGTATCTCCTTCCCAGCACTTCCCCAACCTCACCAACCTCCATAAAGTCCTTCCTCTGGCTGGATGCCTGCAAAGCTGTGGACAGACTCCTGCCTGATTTCTGATCCCAGCGCTGGGAAGGCAGAGAAAACAGAAATATGGGTTTGTAAGCGAAAGGGAACAAGCAGCTTTGCAGCCCTCTCAGCAAAGGAGACCAGCCTACCTTGCCTTCGTTGAGTTTCTTCCCAGGGTTGGTTTCTTCTGGGTGATAAAACCATTTGACTCGGACCACCATGTTGTTCCCCCATGACTCCCACATGCTCTGGATCCGGCCAATGTAGGGCAGGTTGGGGCGGCCGGCCGAGAGGAAGACCGCACAGTCTCCAATGCGGATTATCTCCTTGCCCCGGACAATGGCCTTATAGAAGAGCTTCCTGGCCTTCCCTTTCATCCCTCGTCTCTGCCAGGAGAGGATCACACAGGTGAGCAGCCAAGCATCACCCAGGTTTTCCCCACCCACCACTGCTTGCCCTGTCCCACATCCCACTCTCCACTGCCAGCAGAGCCACAGCATCCACAGGCATTCCCACAGGAAATGGGGCAGGAGGATACACCATGGAGGGTGGCTGCCCCAGATACAGCAAAGGCCAACTCCCATCTCCTTACAAACTGGAGAACTTGGCAGGGAACATGCCATGCCAGCAGAGTTTCACCACACCAGGAGAAGGGAAAGGGTAAGAGCCACCACAAGGCCAGTGCCGGGCACTATGGAGGGGTGGGAGAGACTCCTGTTTACCTGCGTGGGTTTCCCAAACCACTTCCACAGCTGCCGAGCAGGGAGGAAAGCAGCGATCTTGGGCCTGTTTTCCACCGATGGCAGCCGCTGGCGCTTGGCCAGCTCCTTGGTAGTGGGCAGGTGGATGCCCTCACGCTTTTTGGGCCTGCTCTTGTTGCCACTCTGCTGCGGGGCCGGCTGTTGCACCGGCTGCTGCGCCGGCTGTTTCTGGCTCTGGGGGTGGGAGGATGCACGGGATTTCCCTGCCTGCTTGGTTTGCTTGGGTGGGAGGGTTTGCTGCACCGAGGAACTTGGCTGGGCCTCAGCTACTTCGTCATCAGAGCTACAGGAGGAGTCTTCATCTGTAGTGGAGGAGGAAGAAGAGCTGGAGCTCGATGAAGAAGAGGTCGATGAGGCCGAGGAAGAGGAGGAAGAAGAGGATGAAGAAGAGCTGCTGCTAGAAGAGGAAGAGGAGGAAGAGTTGGAGGAAGAAAGAGGGGTAGATGCTCTTGAGCTGCCCGAGCTGCTGTCCTGGGCTTCCCCTCGGTTCTTCTCAGTCTCCTCTTCTCCATCTGACTCTGAGCTGCTGTCGCTACTGTTGCTCTCAGACTCCTCTACAGCTGCTGGAGCTGCTGCCTTTTCTTCCTGGTCCTTTGAAGCAGTGAGGCTCTCCACTGAGCCCTCAAACTTTCCTCCGAAGCTGGCAGGGGGAGGGTCTCCCTCGGCTGCTTTGGCTCGGGAAGATTTCTGCTTGCCCTCTGTACCCACTGCAGGGGAATAGCCCAGCCCCAAGAGACTCTTTCCGTCTCTGCGACTAGCCAGGTTCGAGTCCTCCAGCATCCTCATCGCCTCCTTCATCTTCTTTGTCTTTGGAGACATCACACCCTCATGGTCCAGCTTGATCAGGATTTCATTGTCATGCTTCCTTTGAGCCTTGACCATGGTGCCAAACTCCTGCGTCTCTTCTGTGGGTCGCCCTTTCTTGGCCTTGGCTTTTGATGCCTGAGCATCGCTGGAGCCAAAGGCTGCCAGTGTCCCTGGGAGGTCACTGTAGGGTTCTGTGCCAAGGATGCTGCCAAACACAGCAGGCTGGTAAGTGGGTTGGGGAGGGCTGTGCAGCTTAGTGATCTTCATTTTGCTGGCTTTTGACCGCTTTTCCTCTGTGGGGGCAGGAGAGCCTCCACTCGGTAGCGGTTGTGATTTTCGTGACCCCTTCATGCTTGGCTTGCTCAAGCAGGCTGGCTTCTCCGGGACTGAAGAGGTGACAGGTGAAGACTCAACCTGATCCTTCTCTTCTGGCAAGGCAGCCTCTTCTGCAGAGGGGAGGAAACAAAGATATGATGGTATCCATCCAGATGGGCTTTATTAGCTCAGGCACGACCAGACACAATGCTGACTGGTCTCTGGCCATGGGTGGGTTGTTCCTGACTGCTCAGGCATCCCCGAAGAGGCACAGGTCCTCACTGCTCACTGAACAGCCTTACTAAGCAGCCTGGTCTGATGTCAGCACCTGTAAGCAGCTGATGCAAAATATCCCGTGGTGCTGCTTCAACTGCAGAGGAAATAAACTACAGATCTCCTGCATCTTTTGGCCCTCCTGATGGCTGCCGAGATGCTCAGCTGAAAAAGGGAACCTGTTCTGCAGCCCTGACTGACAGGAGGCTCTCACAGCCCAAGCCCCCTTCTGAACCAGCCTCCTGCAAACTGTAGCCACAGAGGGAGCTGATGCATGGATGCTCTTCACTCAAGCAGTGCATTCATTCCTCTCCAAAACTTGCCCCAAGCAACAGCTCTAACTTGGGGAGAGCAGTGAGGAACTGTGCAAGGACACTCAGCTCCAGGTCTGGCAGTGGTGACAACCTACCGGCTTTCGCCTTGACGCTTGGCTTTCTCCCTCGCCCTTTGCCCTTTGCCACAGGCTCCTCTGACCCCAGTGTAGCTCCTTCCTTTCCTTCTCCAGTGTCTTTGCTGGATTTACGGCTACGGCGCTTGGTGCTGGGCACCAAAAGGGCCGGGGAAGGCTCAGCACCTGGAACAGGTCAAAGAGAAGGTCAGGTAACACATAAAACTGAGATGGAATATGGGGAACAAACCTCTTAACAGTTCTGCAACAGGCACTGTGCCTTTTCCCCTAGGGATCATATCCCGCCCCAGCTCTGCATGTCCACTATTGATGGTTCAATCCTTGTGACTGAAAGTCTGTGAACTTGTACAAAAATCTCAAAGGCAGATGGCCCCAAACTCCCTCCATTTCGCAGCAGAAGTGTCATGGAAAGAACTGAACATCAAGACTCACACTGGATCTTGTAGTCAGGTGGGAGAAGCCGAATGTGAGACAGTGGGATACGTCCTGTGTCCCCATCATCAAACTCTACTGTGATGAGATCACCATCTTCCTCTAGATCCAAGGTTCCTGCGGGTTAGGGGAGCAGAAGATGGGATTAGGGACAAACATCACAGTACAAACCCTCTGTTAGGGAAGTGGGGACCTGAGGGAGGACAGGGATCCTGCACCAGCTCCAAAGCATCCCACCTCCACACTTCCTAGGCTGTGAACAGAGAGCACAGGAGGCTTGCTCTGCAATGGAAAGCCCCTAGTAACACTAAACCAGTTCACCCCATGTAAAATTTCCAAGTCAGCAGAACTGCTCCAGAACAGTTGGAGTTCCCACCTCTTTCCCTTATTCCCTCTATTCTCGTATAAATTCACTTCTCTCTTCTCACTGCAGTATCTTTTGGTTTGGGGTTTTGGTTTGATTTTTATCTGTAGTTTGTAACTACTCTCACCAATCACAAACTGCTGCTCTTCTCCAAGAGAAATAAGCTGTGCTCCCACCCTTTCTTCTTGCATTAGCATCAGTATCACTGGTCTGTAACTCTTAAGTAATCTTCCCTTACACACAAGTAGTGCGACCACTTGCTCAAAAGCAGGACCAGTCATGGGAGAACTGTCCAGGGCTCTTCACTGGCTTTTTAATGGAACCCAGCTCAGGGAGTTGATTTGTCAGAGGCAAAACTGTGAGCATGCAGGTGATTCAGAAACCTCCACAACTGCAGAAATGTTTGCTGTCTGGAAGTGTGTTGAATTTCTCTGATATTTTAAGCTCCTGAATTGCTCAGATCTCTTCCTATGAGAGCACATCTCCAGAAAAGTTACTAAACCAGCATCATGACTGAGTTGGACATGACTCAGGGGAGAGGAAAGGGTCAGGCTCTGACCTCCAGGACATTCACAGCAGAGCTCAGGGCTTCCCCAGACAAGCCTGACATCACTCAGGACACACAGAACTGAGACATCCCCGGCTCACAGCACAGAGCAGTCAGGGTAGCCTTACCTCGGACAACTGTCCCTGGGTAGAGGCAGCGGTACTGCTGGCTCCAGTAGGCTGCAATCCTCGTGCCCTCGGGCAGGAACCGCACTGAAGGTGGTTTCACATCAATGATCTGCTCGGGGCAAGAGGAAGGCAATTACTGACTTTCTCAGCAATAGCACAGATCTTCCCACCACACCTGGCATGTAGCAAAGCTGCTCTGGAGAAGGCAAAGGACAGTTGCCCTGCTGGGAAATGGCCTCCTGTCTGCTCATGGAGCAGGGTGAAAGACTAGCCCTGCTGATGTACAGGCCTAGGGCCCACTGCCAGTGGGGGTCTCAGCCACAGGGCAGCCATCCACACCAAGGGAAGATCTGCCCAGACTGACCACAGAGACCAGTCCAGGGCATCCCTGGAGCCCCAGCTAGGGGAGGAGGCTTCCAACTAACCTACTCCACCCCAAAACAGGTCTCAGGCACCAAGAACAGTCACTCTTTGGCCTCACATACCGCTTCTTGCAAGAGCTGCTCCAGGCAGTAAATGTGGGGACGGTTTCCCCTCTCACCTTCCACCACCACACGGTATCTGAAACACAAAGGCTCAGTCAGACACAGCACATGGAAGACATCACTCTGATCAGCTAATACCTCCTCCTGAGCCTTACCACCAGTTTACTTGTGAGCATTTAATGAGAGTTAACCAGATTTTCCTCAGCCCTCAGCACTGATACACCAGAGCGACCTGTCCTTCCCTCCCTGCCAGACTCTGCCAGTCTCTCTCCAGCCAGATCTACACAACCCTGAATCAAGCCCTTCATAGCATCAGCTACATCCTCACTCACCAGCAGAGCCCAAGTGGATACACAGCCCCTCAACTCACATGTCTGGTGAATGCACTGTCTTGACATGCCCAGCGTAGAGCAGTTTGTCATCCATGGGGATGAGGACACGCAGCCCATCTTTCAGCTCGTCCTTGTCAATTATGCAGGAGCGGGGAGCTGTGAGGTGTTAGAGCAACACAGGGATTAAAGAGCACCATACATGAAAAAGTGACAGCAGGGAGAAAACTCACACTCCCAGCATCACCCTCCCCCAGGAAAAGGCCAGTAAACCCTTTGCAGAAAGGGCTCACAATCTCTGGCTAGCTCCTGACAGAGGAAAATTTTGCCCTCTTGGTAATAATAAAAAGTCCTCTCTCTTGGCAGTAGTAATATACCAGTAAATTAAAATAGGGTAGCTCAAGAGACTGGCTTCATCTAATGTCACAGTGGGCCATTCTGGTAAGACCTGTTTTTGGCAAGCCAAATTGAGTGAAAAGTGGTTATCTCCACCCCAAGGACTCATGGCATTGGGTAAGAAACAAGTGAAAGCAGCACAGTCCTCCTCTGAGCAGCCCTGGGAAACCTGAACAGCTCTACTTGTACTGTTAGCCCCTTAGCCCCTCTCGCCCTCACCTGGTGTGGGGGGTCGCTCAACCAACATGCTCAGTGGGATGTTCTCATCCTCTGAGAAGCTGCTGTCTTGGTTGGGCTCAAAATCCTCCTCTGCTGCCATGCTCTCCATGAGCTTGCTGACAGCTCCTCCCTTCCCTCGGTTCTGCAGAAGAGCAAGCAGCATATCAGCTGGATAACAAACAGGCAACATTCTGATCCCATCTCCAGCAACAAACAAACCAAGGATGTTGGGATAAACTTGTCTCCAGCCTCAGCAATGTTAATCACACAGAGAATTCAGAGGGTGTACCCAGACCTGCTTTTTGGTTGAACAAAGACCTTAGTTTTTCTGGGTTTACTCCCAAGCATCATTGACAGCTGACCAAAATCTATTTCACACATCCTAGCCACAACTCACTCCTGGAGGCTAGGAGAGATGCTGTGGAGCAGACAGCTGTAGTTTTGCATTCACCATCTCTGCATGGTGTTCCTGAGACCCTGTCTTCACTAAACAGGCAGCAGGCACTGTTCCTATTTCTTCTCAAAACTCCACAACCCATTTCTTGCTGTTACACACAAGCCATAGGCACTACATTCAGAAGTCATGTGAGAAGATGCTGTAATGTGTGCTATGAGAGAAGACAGGCTACAGCAATGGAGCAGAAACCAGCTGGGACCTGGCTGACCCAGTGCTGAGCAAGGCACCTCTATCACCAGCTCCTCTCTTGGTCCTTGCTATCCATGAAGGCTCTCCCTTCACCCCGTGGTGACCTTAGAGAAAATACTGCCTGCTTATTAACTTGGGGGATAAAGGCAAACCAACACCAGATGGTAGCAGCAGGTACTACTGGCTATGTCCTCTTTGGATTCTAGGCTTCTCAAGCCAGCATTTTGCTTGTAATACACTCAGCAAAACCTGCATGACTGTTTTCACTCCCTTACACTGTAACAGTCCAGAAGAAGAGCAGGGCTCTGCCAGTCACCCCCCAGTTCACCTGGAAAACCAGCCTCTCACCTCTTTTTTCACCTCCTTGGCTTTCACCTTGGCTTTGCTCTTCTTGGTGGAGCTCAATGCATTTGCCAGGCTGACACGAACATCAGATGGGGAGCTAGGGATGCCAGGAGGAGACATGGATGAGGAGGAGGAGCAGCAGGGTGCTTCTTTACCCTTCTTCCGCTGCTAAAAAGAAGAAGAAAACACCTCCATCAGTAAAGAGAGAACTGGAAAAGATCTGGGCCCAGAGAGAGGGGACAGGTAGAGCAAAGCAGGCTGTGCGCAGGTAGGATGACTCATCTCTCCTCTGTCCTAGCCGACACTTAATCCCCCTCCCCTCACCCTCAGCTCCCAAGGATCCCACATCAATTCCACCAGCACATTCTCACCTTGCTTAGCTCCTTCCTCTCCTTCCCCTTGCTACCCTCCTTTTTGGGGCTCATAGGTTGCCCCTTGCCACAGCGCCCAGGCTTGGAGACAGGAGTGGAGCTGGCAGGCGCTGTCGGGGTCAACATGGCCGAGGCTGTGGTGGCATCGTGGAGGAAGATTCGCTCGCTCCGCCGCCGGTTCCACAGGTCATCATCGCTGGCCTCCAGCCCAAACTCAAAGCTCAGATCCTTGGGGGACTTGAATTTCTTCAGCTTGCGACCTTTCTCAGAGCCAAGCTTGGCCTTGTCAGCACTCCCAGATCCGGAGTCGAGGCTGCTGGGGGCCTGGCTTGGTGGGATGCTGCTTCCCTCCAGTGGCCCCTTCTTTCCCCGCAGCAGCCCTGAAGGCGACTTCTTCCTGATCTTGATCTCACTCTCCGAGTCTGTGTATTCAAACTCCGTCCCTAGGTGCAAATGATTCAACCCATCAGTCAAAGCCCTGGCTGAGTCAAGAGGGGCAACATCCCACCAGAAGCTTTTGGGCTCCATGGGAGATGCCATGCTTGTTCAACAGAGCCCCTTGCTTGTTACCCTTTCCACTCCCTACATCCCTCTGCATTTCTGCCTCATAAAACACAGATTTCCCCAAAAATAAGGCTCCCCTGCCCCAAACAAAACCTCCCCATTCAGGCAGGGTGGTTCAGTAAGTCCCCTGCATCCATTTTCTCCCTTCTCCCACAGTCAAAGCTCTTAAGAGAAAACATACTCCAACATTTGCCTCTCCACAGAAAGGAATAGCTCCACAGAAGCCAAGCAGAAAGCCCACAAGCTGAATCTTCCACCCCTCCTGGCAGGAGCACTCTCCAGTCTCACCTTTGTTTCAGGAGAGCAATCTCTTGAACAAATTGATTAAACCTATATTTTAAGCTTATTTTTCCCACTGGCCAACAGACACCACAGATCTTTTTATTGGCTCAGGTAATCCCCCTGAAAGTCAAGAGAGGTGAATGATCTTTTGTCTGTGGCAAATGGAAATCCCCTCAGCATCACTGGCACAGCAGCACCCAGAGGCCTGAAATACTGTACTAATGTCAAGATGTTCACCACCTGCAGTGTGCTCCCCACAACTTGTTGAAGCAGAGCAAGATTCTTCCAGGGCCAGAAGGGAAACTGAGGCAGCACCTACACACCCAGAAACACAGGCAGGAAGGAGGCAAAGCACTGGACACAAACACCAGGACGTGCCCAAGGTCATGCAATAAGTCTCTGTAGGAACAAAAGACTAAGCCCCCACTTTCTAAATCCATTTATTTCCCTGGGCACTTGACTTCATGGAGTAGTACAGCACCTCTTAAGATGTGTACAAACATCAGCAAAAACTGGTTCTCCCTCCGCAGTCCCCAGCAAATAGAGAGCACCAGCCAGAGGTCTCTCTTGTATCCTCCTCCAGTCTTCTGTGGATCTGCTCTCTCTGCACAACTCTGCCTTCAGACCAGCAAGGTCTGAAATCAGGCCTTGCTTCATACCAGGAAGGTTGGCAGAAACTCTTCTCAAGGCCAACACTGAATGGCCCCTGCTGTGCCAACCCCCCCTGAAGTAAGGACACAAGGGACTGAACAACACTGACATGGGAAAGTGAAAATGTATGAGGCACAAGCATGGAGAACATCTTCTCTCAGTCCCTCTCTCTCAAATATGCTCACTGTCCCAGCTGGGTAAATTCAGCCTGCAGGAACCTGCTCTCATCTTCTACCCAACTTTTTTCCCCTGAGACAGCACCAGTACGAACAGGAAAAGAGCAAGGCTGTCAAAATCAAAGCTGGCAAGGCTCAAAATGAAAAGCCCATTGGAAATTCCAATGCTGCTTCTCCTCTCTCACTGCCACATGAGGCAATTTCTAGATGCTTCCAGTTTCAAGGAGGGCAGGTTACAAGGCAATAAATTCTTAACAGAGGCTGTTGGAACAAGTTGGCAAAAACCTAATATAGCATGGAAACAGTGCTAAAACAAGCCAGGCTCCCAAGGAAGACATAATTTTCCATTCTGAAGCATGCTATAAATTCCATTATCACTTAATAAATATTAATAGAGAATTTATAAATGGAGCTCATATAGATTGGTCTGACCGAGAACAATGTCACCAGTGGGCACTTGTGCAGCAGGGCACGGGGAGAGGAAGAAATGAAACTCCCAATTATGTGTAACACACTGAAAGTGAGACAGAGACAGGGACAGAAACACAGGGTCTGGCACTGCAAACACATGAGCAGAGGAAGGAATGCTTGTTTCAAGCCTTGCTGGCCAGTTTCTATGAGGAAGCCAATGAGATGGGCAGATTGAAGGAGTTTTCCTTCTGCTTGGCTTTCTCTGCTACTTCTGGGTATCTAAGACCAGCTGCATTTAGCCCATTTCCTTCCCTAAAACGTAACAGCACTTTACTGCCCTCAGCATTTTGTCCAGAGGGACACAATATTCCATTGCTCACCTTCAGAGCATAACTTTAATGATTCATCAGGTAGGAAAAGAGGAAACTCTGAGAAAGCCACAGGCAACTGCCCCCAGGGAAGCTACAGCTGCAGCTGCTAAAGCAGCCATACCCATAACTGGGTCTTGTTTTCCTGTCAGGCGATTCCCCCCACCCTCAGCGTCAGGACCAAGCAACCAAAAGCAAGACAGTGTCAGGGTAACAACTCGCCCTCTGGCAGCACAGCTGGGACCTCCTGAATCTTCTACTTTGCCTCCACAGCACCAACCCTAACCATGCAACTCACCCATCAGGCTCTGCCGCTCCTCCTTCTTCTTCGCCTTCTGCTTGGCCTCCAGCTGGATGATGGAGAGGGGAGGGGGCACGATGGGGCTGGGCATTGCACTGGCAGCAAACCTTGCTAGAAGGCCCAGGCCGCTCTCGTCGAGGGCAGGCGATGAAAGCCTGTCAGTGCCATCTGTCCCATAGTCCTCTGCTTCTTCCTCTTCCTCTTCATCTTCCTCTTCCTCCTCCTCTGAGCTAGAATCTGGCACGCAGAAAAGAGGGAGCCTATTACAAATCTCATGGAGCTGTGCACCAGCCACATTTTCAACCCGCACTGGTAACTCTCCTGCTGCTCTGTGCTCACCTAAGTAGCAATGAGCCACCCCTGAGGGGAACCAGATGATGCTGGCCAAGGACACAGACGTGTCTTTGCAGCCATAGAGCCAGGATCACCCTGCCTACCGCCACACTTGAAGGACACAGCGATACAGGGTATGGCAAAGAGGACCCATTCACAGCAAGGAAGGGATGAGCAGGGTGTTGGCAGAGGTTTGAAAAGGATGCCATGAACCCCTTCCCTGCAGATTTCAGGAGGAATTAAAAGCTTAATTCCTTTGAAAATCCCAACCTCGGAGCTGTGGGATTCCCCTCCCGCCCACCACCTCTTCCTCCATAACCAAATCCATTAGTGTAATCAGAATCAGAGATGAGCATGGAAGGGGAATACCAGAGACCAGCCTGTGCCATGGTGGGAGGCAAGGAGGACACAGAGAGGAGAAGAAGCAGGAGGAAAAAATGCAAAGGAGGGAAGGGAAATAATAATTTGAAAGCAATGGATTTGGAATGTGTTAGGGGGAAAGTGTAGGTAGTGTTGGAGACAAGGAGGAGTTTAAGCACTTTGCCTCAGAACTCTCCCTGCCTTTAATTTCCCTCTCTACAGCTCAGGCTAGGGAAGAACAGCTCAGCACAGGCAGGAAGAGCTACCCACAGCCAAAATCAAATTCTGGCAAAGAAATCAGCCTTGTTGCCTGCCTTGGCTGACACCAGCACAGAGCAGGGGGCTGGGGTTTTCCTTTACAGTGTATATTCAGCAGGTATTTAGGGGGTAGATGCTGTGAGAGTGGCACCTCTCCCCTCCTACAGCATTTCCCAAGAGTCAGTCATCAGCTCAAAGGCAATTAATTTTAACAGCATCTCATCGACTCAGTGCTGCTGAGCAAGAGGCACTACAGAAATGCACATATACCACACACATACATATACACACACATATATGAGCATATATACCTATAAATGTATCTATAACTGCAAAAAGTGGGTCTGGAGAAAGATATTTCATTTCTCTTGAAATTGAGGGCTTAAGTAGGATCACTGAGGTTGCTGGAAAATCTCCACCACTAGCAGGGGCTCTGCTCCCCCTGCCTGAGCTCCCACTCAGCTCCCCACCAGCCACTACCGCTGTGGCTGAAAGCCAGCCAAATGAGAAACCAGATCCCTTCAAAATGAGCTGGAATGAACATGAAAACCCTTTTCTTTTCACTTATGCCCTCTGGGAGAGATAAAAATGTCCTCAACACTTGGTTGTTAAAAAAAAACATACAACCCACAATAACACAAGTGCTATTTTTCCACTTTGGATTATTCTTGTATATTAGAAATAAGAGGAGTATCAGAAAACAATGTTCTCATCCTTGCATTTTATCAACTGAAGTAATGGCCAGCTATCTTTTTTTCATTTATTTACCTTTATTTTTTAACAAGAAAAGCTTATCTCAGTAGCATACATCAGATACTCAGAGAATACTAATTTCTTCAACCACACAAAAATCCCTTCCTCATTGCAGTTGCTCAAGCTTGTTCCTTGTGATATAAAACGCTACTAAACCTCACTCCTTGCATAAACAACACATGCAAAAAAAAATTTACAATAAAATCCACAGCAAATTAGGATCAGATTCCTTCCCCTAAGAGCAAAAGGGGCACAACTGCTGCTTTTCTACCACGTTCTGCCAAAAAGAAAACAAATCCAGATGAACTCAGCTATTCTGAATGTGGAAACCACCTGTCTGAAAAGGAGCAAAACTGTGCCTGCGTTCAGTGCCACACCATGGGGTACCAAGACCCCCTCCACACATCCCATTTGGCTCTGAAACTCAGTAATTCTCAGCAAAAGCAGAAAAAAATGGGAAAAAAAAATCAACCTGTACAGACCATCATGCCAGACCTCAAGAGTCAACCAAGCCAAGAGCAGCTGGGGAGGAAAACAGGCAAAAAAAGGGGAAGGTCTGCAGGAAAATCCCTCTGTGAGCTGTCCCACATGAACCCCTTGGCACTTACAGACTCTGCATGTACGAGGGCACAGGGGTGGCCAGCAGCTCTGGCATTTCAAATGCACCAAGGTAAAGCAGATTTAAAAGCCAGGATGAAAGTGGCTATTACTCACACCACAGAAACCATGACAATAACCTACCTGGCAGTTACTCTAACCTCCTTCAAATATATGGTGTCACACTACGGAAGGACAACTGAAGAGAGTCTCCTGTTAGCATTTTTACCAAAACACTTCTATTTTTATCTGCATGAGATATAATTTTCAGCCTGGAAATAAACACATTTTAACACATTCTCAGATCTATCCTCCTCCACCTCTCACTGTGAGGGCAGATCTCACTAACTTCACTGTACATGCACAGCACAATCCTTCATTTTCTTCCTCCTGAGTTTCCAAGGGACAAAAAAAACCTAACAACTGAAACAAAACAAGACACATTTGGGGCTCTGCTCCAAACCCATGTGCTTCTAAGCTAAGTCCTCACATTTATGGTCATGGTTGCAAATAAGCTGCTGGTGCTCCAGGGGCATCTGCACAGCTTCTCAAAGAGACTTGTGATGTCTGTATTTAATGTGAAGCAGGAGTGTTACTCCTACTGTACCCAAACTATGTGTGGGCTTGCAATGAAGCACTCACAGATGCCTTTACACAACTGAAGCCTCCATTTTTGCTCCCAAAAAGGTGATTTCTAGTTAACAATGGGGGAAAAGATATTTTAAAAAATCATTTTTTCTCCTTCAACAGTAATTCTGTTAACACTGTGCAAGGGTAAAGGCAAAAATAAATCAAAGCTAAAAATACTTTTCCTAACTGACATTTTTAAGGGCATGTATATGTGTGTATATACCCACACACTCAACCACATCTGTACATACAACTCCACAGCCAAAACAAACAATAATTCAGATTTAAATGCTACTGATGCCAGATAATCTGGAGCCAGAGACATTTTTTTCCTAAAATTTTTACCTGCATTAAATTAAAAAACAAACCCAATTAAAAATACTAGATTTTCTTATTGATTTTCACAGCTAATCATCTGTTGTAGTATTTTACTGTAGGAGAGCAGTAAATGAAGATTTGTTAATGATGAACAGAAACTGGTTAAGCAATTTGGTTTATAAAAACTGATGTAACAAGATGGATTGAGGAGGGATGTGGAGAGGAAAGGCTTAGGACAGGGAGAGGAGAAACACACACTTAGAGTCATTTCACATTGTAAAAAAAATAGCATGATTTTCTCATAACATCAAGCAGGCCTACAGCATACAAAGCAGGCTAAGTACAGGCAGACTTTAGACAGCTACTGGGTCATTGACATCTGATTTGTGTGATCTGTCCAAATTCTGGAGGTTATAATTTTTGAATGTCCAATTGAAGATTGTACCCTTTTTTTTTTCCCCCAAACAAGTCAATTTTCATCACTGGAAGATTTATATGTTTCCCCCCATATGTGCTGTGCTGCTGACTCCAGAAGTACTTATAAAAAATTAAAAATATTACAACTATCACATGGGAATGACTGTGCAAGGAACCAGTTATCCCTCCCTGTTTTGCAGAGGTACTTTTCAGCAGGGTAGTATCAGCCTCCAGGTCAGGGCAAGGAACACAGGGAAGAAGGTACTATTTTTTAAAGGAAACCAGAGTATGCAAGAGGAGGAAGTATGGGTCTTTGGTCTCAGAAAGCTCAAGGTATTACCTATCCTAATGGTTTTCTAAAGTCCCACGTGGCTTTAGCCCACATTAGACTTCCTGAAGGCCACTGGATGAAAACCCGCAAGCTTTGCTTATTATCAGAATGGCAACGTGGTGTTTGGTCAGTAAGAGAGCAGAGTGTCCTTGCCTCTTCCATCTCAAACCAGATGAACACAGGTCTTCTGCAGCTACTCCTACCTCTGACACAGATATTGGCAGGGCCATGGCCAGGCAATTACCCTGATACTAGGACAGTCTGCATCGTGGCCCAGAAACCTTTCGGGACAGTGGCAGAGCCTTTGCAGGCAGTGCCAAGGCTTCTCACCTCGGACACGTCTGCAAGTCTTTCCTTTGGCTGGGTTAAGGGGTTCTCCAAAAAGAAGGTCTGCAAACAGTAAAGCATTTCTGGAGTCCTCAAACACATAGGCACAAGCAAACCTTCCATGCAATACTCTTCATGGACAGAGGAAAATCAAAAGTGAACAGCAATCATCTTCAGCATTAAAATAACCAAGAGAACGCAAAGAGCTAAGTGTCATTATTCATGGAGGCAACATCGAAACATCTGAGGCTGACAGATGACAGAAAGAAAAGTGATTTTGCCTACCTACATAACAATGGTCAAGGTTCAGGTTCATGGCTAGTGACCCTCGCTGAGAAGTGTCTGCCCTACAACCAGCCAACCACTTTGCTTCTTTAGTGCAGCGTGAGAGCAAATGCAAGAGACCGACACAGACATTCAAAGCATCATGGATAGGGGCAGGGGTGAAAGGGTTGGTGTCAAGCAGCTGCAAGGAGAAAGTGAGCACTTCTAGAAAAGCTGAGGTTATTAATCGGTTTAGTATCAGGGAAAGCCATTAGAAACCCTATTACCCAAATATCCCTTCAAGAAATGCTTCTGAGAAAGAACCAAAACAACCAAACCAAACCAAATCAAAAAGAAAACCACATTTGCAGAAAAAAACCAGAACTGTAAGCAGTAATCCCTCCCCACCTCCCTCCCCATGCCCACCTCCCACCCCAGGAGGTTTTGCATCTTTGGTTTCCCCACCATTAAATGACACCCTAGAGGGATTTACAAGGCAGTTCCCCCATTTGTTCCAGATTCCCCAACCTCCTCCCATACTCCCTCCCCAGACTTTATCCCATAAAACTGGGACTTGAAATTTATGGTTTTAAAAAACAAAAAGCAGACAGGTTACTTGAAAAATAGTCAAAGCCAATTAGGGACAAGTTACCTATCTGCTTACCTGGAGCAAAACCAAAAAAGCAAACCCAAAAACCCCTCAAGAAGGTGGTACCTAAAAGGGACTGATATCCTCAAAATTTCCAACAGCAGCAAAATAAAACAAAGAAAAGATGCAGGAAGGAACAGGGAAGGGAAAAATGGAACTTAACACAGACTCTTCATGAAAATGTGGCAGCCTTATCCATACATAAAATCCACTCTCCCCAGAACTTTTGGGGTTCTCTGAAGAATATATTTTTTTGAAACATTTATTTTTCTCTTTTGGCTTTTCTTTGAAATGCATCTGTGCATCCAGCCCAGAGCCACATCAAACCAAATCACATTCTGTCTCTTTCTGCCGTGTTTGGTAGGCTTTTTTAAGCTTAAATTATCATTCTTTGGAAGTTGGGTTTGGAGGGAAGGAAAAAAGAAAAAACAAACAGGTGCATGGAGGAAATTAAAAAATCAAAGAAACCAAGAAAAAAGCAAAACAAAAGGAAAACTATCCAGCCCCATTTTCAATGAACAGCCCTGTCTGAGCAGTGCAAAATGCTGAAAGGCTTTTGCTGTGCTCCATCCAGATCTGCTGTGCAACTTAGATGATAACAACTGGGGATGCTCTTGCTTAGCATTCAGCACAGACGAGCTACTTTCTTTTGGGAGCTGAGGGCTCATTAAAATGACCTTTCCCCATGATTATTATTTAATGAGTGCGCTCTAAAACAGAAACCCCTTGTGTCTCTGGAGGAAAAGTCTCAAGTAATCTCTTTCCCACTGAAGTACTAATGACAGCCTGAAAAAAAAAAAAAAGCTGCAAGAAGAAAATTGGGGTGGGGGTGAGGGAGGGAAACTGCAGAGTCAAATTTAATGCAGTAATTGCCACATCCTTGAACACTGTGGGTTACATCTGGGCATCTGAAAAAAAAATCAGCCCCCAGAAAGAGAGGCAAAAACTTGCCACATATATTTCAAAAAGAGAAAAATTTCTGGCTGTTAAATAATGGGGATGCTAAACCCAGCACCCTCCTGCAGCAGCAGCAAGAACCAAGTGCCTCCATGTTTTATCTGCCTGCTTCAAGAGAGCGTATCAATACAGGAAACAAACTGAAAAGACAAAAAAAAACTCAAAAGACAAAACCGGGTGAACAAAATAAAAACTAAAATAAAGGTGTTGTGTGGGGGGAAGCCCTAGGCTTTATCTGGACAAAGGCAGCAGGGATATTTGAATAATAGAGAGTACCCCAGACTAGGTTAATTCCAGTTCTACTCATGGGGAGTGGGAGCAGGAGGGGGATGCAGAGCAGGATGAAGTGAAGCGGCAACCTAATCGCCTGATAAGAGACACAGCAAGAGAGACAAGGTACACAGGTTTAGTTAAAAATGAACTCGATATGTTTAATAAAGCTTGGTATACCAAATGGCAGTACAAACATCAAGTCACACGGCCACACAACAGTATCCCGGTATCAAAAACAAACCAGAACAAACAACAAACAAAAACAAAAGGAAAAAGAGGGGAAGAAAACCTGAAAGTAATTAAAAAAAACAAAACAAAAACAAAAACAAAAACAAAAAAACAAAAACAAAAACAAAAAAAGCTCCTTCCAAACCTCTACAAGGCTCATGCCCAAATAAAATAATAATAATAATAATAATAATATAATGGTGGTGGTGGCAGCAAGGAAGAAAGTGAGGGAAAAACTGAAGGGAGGAAGGGAATAGGAAAGCAGGGAGAGGTGGACACTAAAACCCAGTTGATATAAAAGCTCTAGAAGAGCCAGTCAGTAAAAATATCACAATGATACAGGTACAAAAAGGATTAAAAAATAAACATTGGGCTAATAAAGCAGGCTACGCTGCCAACAACAAAGATGGCCGCCCTGGCTCCGACCATCAAAATGGCTGACCCCAGCCCGCCAGGCCCCTCGCTCGCCCTCGCCCCCGCCCGCCCCCACACAGCCGTGGCAGAGGGGTGCCCATGGGGTTGCGTTTGCTATAAGCTAGTAACCTTGATCGAACGAGTCCTCCGAGGAGTCGCTGAAGGAAGATCCTGCCTCAGCCTCCCGCAGCAGCAGGCAGAAGGGCTGCTTCCGGCCTGCCACCGCCTTCGGCTTCAGTGCCTGCCCGGCCGCCGCGCTGCGGGGAGCCACCTTGGGGCCACTGGCCGTCCGGCCACCCTTCCTGGCCACTGCTGTGCTGTAGAGACCGGGTGGCCGTGGTTTGGGGGCAGATGGGAGCTGCGCTGGCCACTCGTCCCTCAGGGATCCCTCCTCCTCCTCCTCTGAGTCCGTATCTGTGGTCAAAGCGGGTGCGAAGAGTGTTACATCAGAGAATGGGGGCTTGGGGTGGGTTTTTTGGGGAATGCTTTGGTGTGTTTCTTGGTGAAGAGGCTGTAAACCAGAAGGGGAAAGCAGCTGCAGGAAGGGCTGTGTGCCACCATTTGCCACTCCTGCCAGGTGCCTCCATTACAAGTCTTGGGCTCAGCAAGTGGGAACTGAATAAACACAGACACGCACGTTTCCTTCTTTCAGTTCAGAAATAGACACTCTCCGCCTACACCAAACAACTCCTGTCCTCCCTGAAGAGAAGTTCCAAAGAGTGTTTTTAGCTCAGGAGCAGAAAACTGAGGTAGACATTTCCACTATGAAGATGTTCATCAAGGCACAGCAATGCCAACTACCAAGCCATCGACCTGAATTAATCCTAACCGTGGTTATGTTCAATGTTCTGACCTAAATCTCCTTCTCTAAATGAACCAGTTCTCCCAGAGGGTTTTTAACACAGGCAGCCGGAGCAAACCCAGTTGCCAAGCCAGCAACGTGTCTAACTCCAAACTCGTCACCCCAGACACTCCACGTTGTGCAATATAAAGTCCACCAAAACAGAGCAGGGACCAAGCCGCTCCTTGGTCTGTGAACCATGGCTTTACAAAGCTGCCAAGCCCTGCAGACGGTGAGAAGTTATCCACCAGTCCCCTCTGGCATCTGAGGAATGAAACAAATAGCATATGGTTCCCCTGGACACAGTAAGAGCAAGTATGAACTGTCACCTCCCCACTTGTGGACGCACCATCAGCTCCACAACATTACAGACACTGTGGCGAAGACTGTTCCAGCCTGTGAGCAGCAGCAGATGCTCTCCAGCATCAGCCCAGGTCAGAAATAGACACCCCCCCCTCATTGTATTGGTTGTGGAGAGAAAGTAATGAGGAAGTTTAGGAGGCCCAAAGCCCAAATACTCAAATGATTTGGGGCGTTTGATTTCTATTAAGATCTGTGGGAACAGGACGCTCAGCTCGCCCTCTGGATCCATGCCCAAGGTTTTCAGGACTCCAGCTAGAAACTCATGAGGTTAGGAGGCAGAAGGACTTGGCGCCAGTCCTGCTTCTCCTCCTCCATAAGAGCAACCCCACCAGTCACGGGAAGTGCTGCCATATGCCCGACCTGCCTCCCCAGATCCATCACGCTTGAGTGACCAAATGACAGGCTAAAGACCTTTCTTTGAACCTGCACACAGCTGAAACACCACACAGCAAAGCTGTGCCATTTCAGAGTTGGTTCCTCAGTGACAACAATTCTCCTGAGCTGAGATTCATCTGGCAAAGGGACCACCAAGAGACTTGCCAAAGACAGAACGCATCAGATAGAAGCTCTCTTAGATCCAGGAAATAGTTTTTGTTCTGGAAACCACAGTACGATGTGTAAGGACACTGCAAAAGCCCCCTCTGCCATAAGCCAAGTCTTTAAGCTCCAGCAACAGCCCATGCCTCCTCTCCCCATTAGTTCCAGAGCTCCCAAGTTTAGGAGCTACGTGCGAGTGAAGCACAATCAAGAACAGAGCTGTTGGGTGGTGTGTACAGCACAATTAGCCCAAAGTTGTGTTCAAGTCCAGTGGACACAACAGCTGCTATTTGGCTATGTAAATGGCTCACCTCATGCCAAACATTTGTTCTGTTAGAGAATCACTAGCTCATCATCTTCCCCATTAGTGACATTTCTAAACCAGTGTTGCACTGAGAAATGTATTTGTAATGCACACAAACACCCCACGAGGGTTTTAACATGGGACTTCAATAGCTGCAAGCAAAGGAAAAGATGTGTATCAAAGTGAGCTAAGACAATTATGGAACCAAACCTCAGACCATAAACTCTCCAAGTCCCTCATATGCTCTCTGCCCCACTGTCTGCTTGAACCATTACAGACTCTTCTATCTCTACCTCTATTGTCTTCCCTACACTATCTCTAATTCAGATTTTTCCCCCCTGTGACAGGAGTCTCTAGCTCTGCTTGGCTGCAGGAACCTTTGTCTTGGGTGCAACTCCGGGTTCAGAAATGGCAACCAGTACACAGGATGCAGGGGTAGAGATTGACACTGATGAAACAGATGGGAAGGCTGAGCACAGTCAGCCAGGAAACAAGTCACAACACTGAAGTGCAGGAGGATGCTCATGAACATCAGTGCTCCCTGGCAGGCTTTGCCTTCTCCAACTGATGCCATGGCATAATCCTAAAGCAAAACCTATCCAACTCAACAAGGACTTCAAAAGTCAACTGTTAATCACTTCCTGGAGCAGAGGCTGAAAGCACTCATCTGACAGGTAGAAGGAGAGTGTCTATGCTCAGTGAAAGCAAGAATGTGGGTCAACTGCTTTTTTAAAGCTTTTTTTTCCCCATTTATGATCACAGGCCAGGAAGAGACACACTGATACTGGCTACCTCCTGGACAGCAAGTTGGGTGGACAACTCCCGCTGACCCCAAAGACACAGCAGCACTGATAAGCCACAGAGGAGGTCACCTTTCACTCATGAGGCAAAACCAGACCCATCTCCATGACCATTTCCAAGAGGCCAGAAATCCCCACCACAAGCCTCCCCAACACAGATACACTGTAAGACGACACAAATGCGGGGTTACTTACTATAGGAGTAGCTGCTAACTTCAGATATTGCTGGTGAATGGGAAACCTTGAGCTGATTTTTGACTTTTAACCCCACCTCCATCTTCTTCATTTTGGCAGCCACTTTGTTTTTACCTTCCTTGGTGGTTTTCAGTGACAGGCCCAGGTTCTTGGCCAGGCTCTTCTTCTCCTCCTTGCTCGGGAGAGCCTCGTGGGGTGGGATGTACCTGCTGCCACCTCCACTAGTCTTTGGCTTTCCCCCAGAGCTGTCAGCAAACTTGAAGGGGGATTTGAGCTTGTCTTGTTTGGTGAGTGACAGAGCCTTGTCAAGCTTGCTGGCCAGCTGCTCCTGATCTGATGGCGCCTTCTTCTTTTTGAGCTTTAACTGCCAAGGTGAAAGGAACAGACACAGGTGAATATGGAGCAGGTATCATGGCAGACTTGAGGGTTACTAGCCCTCACAACAGCCTCTCATGTACATTAGTTAGTAAGACCTCAAAATGAGGGTCTTAAGCCCCAGGTGCCATAACCCAGCATGGTGCTCGGGAGGAAGCAAAGGAAGAAGTCAGTGAACAGCACAGCTTGACCCTGATCAAGCACTACAAAATCACAAGATTAACTTAGAAAAATTGAAATTTCTTCCAAAAGAAGTAAGGTCACAGAACAACATGTTTTGGAGTTCTTTTTTTTTTCCTCAACACCTTCTGGTTTTCAGGATACATTTGGGTTGGCTTTACAAGCTTTTCTCTAAATCACAAGGATTAAAAATCTTTTTTACTCAAAACCCCAGCCAAAGAAACATGGATTTCCACATAATCAACTAGCTCCAGAGGCTGGGATGCAAAGAAGACCCAAATACCTCTCAGCAAGAGCATCAGCACCACTGCATTACAGCTGTGACATCCTTTTCAGTTATTTTCTTGCTTCTTGCAAAAAGTAAATATACTTTACATGTGCTACAGCTAGATAACAGCAGCTGGAACTCAGGACTTTGCCTGTATGCATTTTGGATTCCATCAGCAGCTTAAAGCTCCAGTAAGTATCTCATTTCCTCAACAGGAGGAGAAAAAAAGCCTGCATTTAAAACACCCTTTCCTCTCACTTTGGGAAGTCCATTCCACTCCACTATCTTGACAGGCAAACAGGTAACACAAGCACTGCTCTGGATCCAGAGCTAGTGCAACGCTGCAATGCTCTGGCTGCCTCAAAGGCCCTCTGCTGCTTACCAAAGAGGTCCAACCTCCATAAGCTAATGTTAGTCTTTGCAAACACCCCTGCACTGCACCTACAGTCTTCTCATGAAGAGCTTCTAAACCCAAGTGAACTGAGAGCAGATGCTCTAAGATCAGATAGAGTTATCCAGTCCAAGCCAACACTAGCGAAGCAGGAAGGAGATCTGCTGTTGGCTCGTGGCTCCATGTTCCCCATGAGGGCACTGACCTCATTTGAGAAGCTGGGAGCTGCATCATGCTCTTCCCAGCTCTGGTTCTTCCCTTTCATCTTGCCACTGCTGCTCTCCACATCCTCATCCTCCTCTGGGAGGGCCACTTTGTGCCTCTTCTTCGTGCCCTCGCCAGTCTCGGAGTCTTCAGAGAGCAACAAGGACTTGCTCAGTCTGCAAGCCAAGCACAGGATGGGTCAAGGTGGGGGCCTTTCCTCCTTGTGGTCCCCACCAAGCTCAGAAGCGAGGTTAAACGCCTCTTAGGACAGTGGGGATCCTCAGCAGGAGCCAAGTCCACTGTGAAGTGACAGCAGTTTGGACAAGGTTTTCCACCAAACAGGACAGCCAAGGAGCCCTTCTTGCACACCCTTGGCCACCAGCACAGACAAGGGTGCTGACATCAGAGACCTGCAAGGTGGTCTCTGAAACGAAGTATTTGGTGTCTTGAGTAACAGCCACCCAAAAGTGCCTGATTTGGTACAGAGCAGCAGAGGGAAGGACAGACAGTTGTGCTGGCACTGTGGGTCTTTTCCCACCTCTACTTTCACAGACTCTGTATGTGGAGAGAGAGATTTCCAAGGCCCAGGGAGGTGCCTCCCTGCCCAGACACTCGCTCTGCTTGCTCGGGTATGAGCAAGGAGATGGTAAGGAACTGCCACTTGGGGTGACACGGAGGGACAATGGCACTGCAGGGACTGGCTTGCTCTGCTCTGCAAGCCTGGCCCCTCTGCGAGCAGCATTTATGGTCTATGTCTTCAGTCTTGCTTCGAGATTTGGGGGGACAGGAGAGGGTAAACAAATAATTAAAAAAAAATCAAAACATAAAGTAGGTGAGACTATAAGCCACCTTTCACTTTTCCCCAGGTGTCTCCAGCAACTATCTGATGGATAATCTGCAAACACCCCAAGACCTCTACCAAGGCTCCTTTAAAAGCTCTCATATGCCACCACCTTCACGATAAGCCTGCTGGCTCATGTCATACCACCAACACAATGCCACTGACATGGGGCAGCCTCCTCAGCTTCCAAGCATTTCCCCTCCCTTCCATCCTCTCTGCTGACCTCCACAGATAGCTACACCAACACCTTAGACCCTGAATACTGTCTGAGGCTGCATCTCCACTGGCCACACTAGGCTACTCAAGCATTCCTGAGGTGAGGGGACATGGACACGCAACACGATCATGCACGCACACATGCACAACTCCAACCACCTCTGGACGCCTCCAGCCTGTCCAGTCGTCCAAACACAAAGAGCAAAACACAGAGCCACCAAAAGGACAGATTTTCAGAAGCACATGCTCAGTGGGAGCTGGGGACCTGAATTTCATTTGTTGCCTTGAAAGGACATTTGCAAAAATACATAGCACACAGGGAAAGCAGTTTGGAGGTGGCTTCCCATTGGAGAGACTATGGATGGCTAGACGGCCAATGGTGGTGAAATCCAGGCATCCAAATGAGCAACTGGACTTGCAAATGACCAAAACACTGAAGAGAATGATCCAGTTACTTCAAAGAGAGAAGTCAGGTGAAACCAACTCCCACTGATTAAGAGAAAGAGACAAAGACAGCATAAACACAGCAGAAAGGCCCTGTGAAGTAGACAACCTGGAATAGCCCTGTCCTTCCAGTTTTTGCCATCAATATTCCTACAGTTAGCCCTAAAGCACCTGTTTGTGCACCGTCCGCTCTCCTAAAAACACCTGAGGACGCACTTCCTGACACCTACAGGTCCCTGCCCAGCCAGCTGCTCTGGATCATCTCACCACTGCTCAACTCAGCCTTGTCCTACTTGCATCCAACACTACAGACACATGCTCCACCAGCAGGGAGGGAGAATGCTGGCACTGTATTCCCACTGTAAGGATGCACTCACGTTAAACGCACACACTTCAGCAACACCACCGCTGCCAGAGACCAGCCTGCCAACACCACACCACGGCGAGCCCCTGCTGCAGCCGAGATGCTCTCCCCAAGTAAGACCCTGGTGCAGCGACCCTACCATTTTCCCATCTTCCCCAAATTCCAGCCTTACTTTCCACTCTTGCTGTCACTCTTCCCTCTCTCCTTAATGGGTGACAGAGCGCTTGATCCAAGTTTCCTCTTCCTGGGCCTTCCAGGGCCTCTTCTTGCCAAGCTTCTACTTTTCTCGTCA
This sequence comes from Galbula dea, assembly GCA_013399015.1. Classification (NCBI taxonomy): domain Eukaryota; kingdom Metazoa; phylum Chordata; class Aves; order Piciformes; family Galbulidae; genus Galbula; species Galbula dea. The sequence goes on from VWZX01002138.1 coordinate 193,812, forward strand.
TGCTTTTCCCTTTAAAAAAACCACACGCTTCACTGTTAACCAAGGCAACAAACAAACAAACCAAAAAAAAAGGCAAAGGGGGAAAAAAAAAAAAAAGCAAAACTAAATTTCGCAACCAAAAAGCAAAACAAACAGAAAAAAAAAAACATCCAAAAGGAAGAAAAAGGGAAAAAAATTAAAAGAAAGCAAGCAAGAACGGGAGCCAACCCAGAACCTTCGCCTGTCACCAAACTGCTAAACTGAGCTGCTGAAGCCAAAGGTTGTCTCTAACACGGACTCCCAGCTGCATTCACCAGTGATCATCAGGCTGTCGTGGTACAGAGCCTAGGAGTGTGCTGTGCAAAGCTCTGGCAGGGGCCACACCAGGAGGAGAGGAGAGGAGACAGGGAGGGATGGAGGGTTATTTTCTCTCCTGGACCAAGAGGCATTGGAAGTGCCCAGCTGGAAAAAAAAAAAGACCAAGTGAGCAGCCTGTGACTTACTCGGAGTCCCTGCGACGCTGCAGCTTCACCAGCTCCCGCTGCTTCTCCTTGTACCGCCGCTGCAGCTCCGCCAGCCTCATTCTGTAGTCCAGCTCCATCGCATCCATGTTCTCAATGGCCGATTTGATGGAGTACATCTACAGTGGGGAGGCAGAAGGGGGCAAGAAGGTCAGGACATGTCCAGGCCTTCACCTAGACTGCAGTTGGTGCACACTGGAGTGTCCTTGCAATAGCCAAAATCTGCAGCCTAGCAGGGGAGCCCTCCGTGGTTAGAGTGCAGCAGAGCACCCTTGACCACAACAAGCACTTGATCTAGCTGAAGATGTCCCTGCTCACCACAGAGTGGTTGAACTAAATGACCTTTAAAGCTCCCTTCCAACCCAAACTCTTCTAGGACTCCACGATTCTATGAAGCACAGCAATACTCAAGCAAAACCATCCAAGTGAAGATGTTTTTTGTAGCTTGTGCATGGGCTGATATCAGCTATGAGGGAAAGCAATCCTGAGAAAGAACCTGCAGGATAAAATATTCCCATGGAGTCTCTTTTCCCTTATTTAAAAAGACAGACCAAAACACTCCTTGTCTTGGAACACTTACTTGCTGGATACAAAATAATTTGTCAACCTCTCCCATGGGGAAGTCAGCAAAGAAAAAAAACAAGGACAAAACCCTCCTGCCACACTGTCTTCACTTGGCCCTCTCTGCCAAAGCAGTAACGCAGAAGTTCCTGCTGGCTTTGTATTATCAACACCACTTCTAGGGCTGCTGAGGGTCCTGCTGAATTTAACAGTGTTGATTCAGAAGAGAGGGAGGAAGCTAAATCACACCACATCCACTCCTGCACAGCTACCAATGCAAATGCTGAATGCAGGACAGCACACACCGGGTGGCAAACTATGACTGGAAGAGCAAGCTGCAGTGAGTGGATGCACTGTGGCTTTGCAGGCTCAGCCACACTAAGAGCTACTTACTGGTTCATCTTTCTTCTGCATCCAGCTGTACTTTTTGTTGGGATTCAACTCTCGAGGCAGCCGGATGGTTTTCAGACTTTCCATAAAGGGTGTGGAAAGTACTTCCATGAGCATGTGGGTGCTGGCAGCCAGCAAACTCTCCAACGTTGGCCGGACGGGAAAACTCTCTGGACCTGCTGGGAAGGACAGAAAAATAAAAAGCTACAGAGGTTCACCTTCCAAGATTCCTCCTCCAGCAGGCACAGAGAGAGGCTCATGTCCCTTTCTGGACCATGACAGCTCAAGGAGTCTCCCAGCCATCCCTGGCCCCTACATGAGTTCTCCTGTTGTACCCAGCCATGGTGCAACTGGCAGTTCCCATCAAGTCTCGCCTCAGGAAGTTACTGGAAGGTGAGATCTTTTCAGGATCTGCCAAGCTCTTGGAAAGCATCAACTGGAGCTACTGGGACCTCTTGTGCCAAACCTCGACAGACTGTAGACTCAGTGCCTGCCAGAGGGTGTTACCCTGGCAGCGCTCGGCAAGTGGGGCTCCATTTCCGTTATGCATACCACAAACTGTCTAGACATGGCGAGAGCCTTTGGAAGGGGAGAGCAGTACAAAAGCCACACGTAGCTCAGCCTACTGCAACAAAAACCCTGCTCCAACCCCATCCAAAGCACCATCCGCTCCTGCAACTCAGAGCAATGCTCTACTTGCTGCCTGGCTGAAGTTGCAAGAGATCCCACCTGTGCCTCTGCTCCTCTGCCAGCTCAGAGAGCATATGGACCGTACACAGAGAGACCCAACCTGGCCCAAGATTGGCCAGACTCCGCACTCATGACTTACTTTGCATTTCTTGCTTCCGTTTCTCCAGCTCCATCTCTGCAATTTCACTCAGCAGAGTGATCCCTTGCAGGAAGGAGTGCTCCAAGGACTGGTCAAGTAACACCTCCACCTTCATCTGGGGTGGAGTGACACTGGTGGTAGTCAACAAGGAACAAGCCTGAGGCATTTCTGTGGCAGCCACCAAAGCGTTCATCCCAGCCAGCGGGTCGCCCGGCTTGATGTCCAGAGATGGGATTTGGCAAGAGATTGCCTCTTCTGTGTAGGAAGGGACCTCTGGCCCTTGCTCCCCCTCCTCAGGGGGCAGGCTGGGAAACTCCCTCCCCTGGGGCACATCAGCACTTTGCAGATCCATGGCTACAGAGGCCTCCTCCCGCTGGGGCGTCAAGTCCATCTCAGGTGGCTCATTCTCTGTGTGCACAAGTGAAGTATCATAGTCCACATGCATGGAGCAGGTTTCTGCTCCGCTCTTTGTCTCTGCCTGAGCCTCTGCTTCTGCAGAGCAGGCCACAACCTGATAAGGAGGTGAGCAGCTCTGCAGCTCTTCCTGGTCCTGTTCCATAGCGTCCAGGGTTTCACCTTGATGCAACAGGAGATTGCAATTGTCCACACTCTGCACTGGGACGGTTGCAGAGGCAGTGATGTTCAAAGACCCCATGTCCTGCTCACAGATGCCTTCTTGGGTTTCCTCCACCTGCACCTCTGACTTCACTCTCTCTTCCAAGGACTCCTCCTCTGCTGCTGCTTGGATAGGTTCCAGCATTTTGGACGGAGACAGGTGGATGGGCTTGACCTCTGGGGAAAGCTCCATGTGCTCAGAGCCTTCAGCAGGCAGCGGGACATCAGGAGCCAGGCCATCCGCATCAGATGCTGCGGTAGGCTGGAGGAGGTAGGGATAGTGTCTTCCAAAGGAGGGAGGCAGTGACTGGAATGGATATCCTGGGGGGATCTCTGCAAGATATCAGAAGGGACAGGCTTCGTAATGGCTGGGCCTCCAAAGCACTTTCACTAAGACAAGAGATGGGTCCCCTTCAATTTCATCATCTCTTGTCTCTTCCTGTTTTCAAGCAGTAGCTTTGGGCATCTCTCTCCTGGTCAAACTGCCACAGGCAGCAGCACCGCAGAAGTCCCTTTTACACCTTTCCAGCACTCTCCTTCAACTGGAGAGAGATCTGCCTCTTGCACCCTTCTCCCATTGAGACTTCAGCCCTGGAGGAACTAACCCAGGCTCAACCCAAGGGAAAAAGACAGACTACAGCCCCAGGTGCCCCTACGACCCAGGCATAGGTCCCTGTCCACCACAACACCCCTGGTCCTTGCCTCTCCTCTGCATTTTAGAAGAGCTACATGGTTTTCTCTAGTGGAAGGGATGGAAGCAGGAAAGAGTCAAGGAGAAAAAAGGGAGGCAGGCACAAACACAATGGGACTCTGCCAAAGCAGGGCTCTCTTACCTGGGAATAAGGCCTGATATGGACCGGCAGTCTCTTTTTCCAGCTCCAGGTCTTTCTTCTCTACGGTCTCAGGCGCTTCTTCCTTTGGAGGGATGGCAGGGGCAGGGGGTGGAGAGGCAGGGGGAGGGCTGGAAGGATGGGAGCTGGGAGTGGCGGGGTAGGAGTAGGCTGGCTGCGAAGGTGGCTCCTCCATCTTTTGGATCACCTCAGCTTTGAGCACAGACACGGGTGAGGCCCTGGGAGAGAGGGGAGGTGGACTCACAGCCTTGCTGTAGGATGTGGAGGCACTGGGAGACAGCACAGGTGGTTTTCGGTGCACCAGTCCCGGGGCAGAGGAAGAAAGGCCTGATTTGGCACTGTCCAGGCTCCGTTTCGTCACCTTCTCCTCTATATCCGCACGCTGCTCGTTTGCCTTCAACCTCTCCTGCGACAAGAACACAGCAAAACTCAGCACCTCATATCCACCTGCTCCTGGAAATGGCACAGACCTACCACCAAGCAAGACCAAAACATGGTCTTATCAAATATGCACTGAAATATGACACACATTCCCCAGTGCAATATTATTTTAAGACCAAGCTGATATAGGGTGACACTGATCTGTGATAGCTTTCTTTACAAATTCCCAGCTCCAGGAGTCACATGAAGGGTTTTCTCAGCTTCCCCTTGTAACCAGAGCAAATAATTTCTAAGTGTGCAGCCTAGCAAACACAGATGTAAAATGAAGGCTGAAAATCAGATGACCACTATAAAAACTAAATGAGTGTAAAACACCCAAATGAAAGCTCATGACTTCCAAAACCATTTAGTGAACGAGAGCTGGCTCCAGGACCCAGTGTGATTGTCTCCAGTACTGCAGCTGCCGAGTCACTCAGGAGGTTTCTTCGGAGGTGACCAGGGATGGTAACACTCAATTAAACAGACATCCTTAAGGAAGGAATTAAAACTGCTGCTGGGCAGCTCTCCTGAGCGCACTGCTTGGTGGCTCCACACCAAACCCCTGCAAAACTCACCCTAACTGTGCAGGGTGGACCAAATGCCTCATATCCCATGGACCAGGGCAGGATCGCTCAATGCAGCCGTACCCTTGAGACACACTTGCCACACCAGGACACCTACTCTGCACCCCCCAGACACCCCAACTTCAGGCTCGTTCCCTATCCAAGAAGCTCTTGAAAACATACCACAAGCTGGGCACTCCTCTGCAGCTCCATGGCGTGGGCTGCTTGCTGCTGCAGGATGTACAGCTCGTGCTGCCGCAGCAGCTGCTGATGAGACAGGAGCTGGAGCTGGTGAGCGTGCTGGAGGGAGCTTCTGGTTGGGGGGTACATGGCAGGCCACAGTGGGGGTGCCCGGTCCATCAGCTCCGCTGGGGAAAGAGCAAAGATGCAGTCAGGGAGGCAGGAGGATGGGCATGTAGGATTCAGGATTGTTCAAGTGTCTCTATCTCAGCCCAGGGTGTGGGGGACACCAAACATTCAGCTATATAGAAACGCAACCAGAAGCGGAGAGGAGAAAGTGTGCTTTGGCTCCCACCACCCCAGTGATCCTGGGGCCGTCTGACTCGCTTTGCTCCCTAAGCCTCCTTAGGTTGATTATGCCTGGCTGAGCCCATGAGTTGATTCTCCCAACCAAGGACTCAAACTCTGCAGGGCTTGGTCAGGGAACGAGCAGCCACTGCTGAAGATTATATTTTTTTATTTTTATATATATATATATGAAGATTATTCCATCTCCAAAACATGCCTAATGAGGTCAGCTCACACCCACACTAGAGCTGTGGCTGCTGGTCCTCACAGGTACATACACTCCTATCTAACCTTCTCCATAGCCTGTTTCCTCCAGCGCATGGTCTTCAGGGACACGCTGACATCCTTACCGAAGTGTGGCAAGTGCTCGCTTGGGATCACAACAAGCTGTCCCGACTGGGGGTCTCTGGCAAACTGGTAGGCAGAAGGAATTGCTCCCCCCATGGCAGGTGGGAAGCCTGGAGTCATGCCCTGGTGCAGGGAAGGATGACCAAGTCCTGGAAGAAGAAACACCACAGTCACAACTCAGAGGACGCAGGCAGCTCTTACCCACGTTACCCACCATTTGATTACTCCAAAATAACTCCTTCCCTTTCCCCTGTAATCAGAGAGCAGCCTCACAGGGCACTCAGCAACAGTTCTCCCTGGACTGCATCGATGCGAAGACCCCGTGGGCACAGCGCTCCCTCCCAGGGCACTCACCATAGGGATGGCCAGCCAGCCACATGGAAGGGCTCCCTGTCCGGGGGAGCCATGGGTGGGCTGCCAAGTGAGAAGCTGGGTCTGCAGACCAGCGCCCGGAGCCTGCCAAGGCTGGGCCTCCTGTCACCATGAGGTTGGAGTTCAAACCGTTGGCAGCACAGCCAGAGGGGTGTATCCGGGCAAAATCTGCTAGCTCCTTGCTCTCCCTGGTGATGGAAGAGGTAAGAGAGAGAGAGAGTGAGAGAGGGCCCATGTGCTGCAGGTTACTGCGAGGCTGGAGCAGCCCAGGGATATGGACCAGTCTGCAAAATGAGTGTGTTTGCAAATCAGGGTCAGACATTCAGTGAGAGCTGTGATGGAGGTAGTTAACTTCACGTCCACAATAAAACATTCTGTCTCTCCATCTCTTGGAAGCAGGCATGGATTTGCAGTAGTCTACGAGGATAGCTCTGCTGCAGACTCAGATCTGTCTAGAACTCCATGACACCGCACTCAGCATTCACAAAATCACAGCACAGTGGGGGCTGGAAGGGACCTCTGGAGATCATCTATAGTCCAACCTTCCTGCTAAAGCAGGGTGACCCAGAGCAGGACGCACAGAACTGCATCCAGACAGCTTTCCAGTACCCCACAGAAGGAGCCTCCACAATCTCACTCCTCTTCAGCAAAGCTGATGACAGCAGCTACACCAGAATGGATGCAACCTTGTCCCCTCTCCAGACAGGCTGACCCTGAGCAAGGGCTTGTGGCACTGTGGGAAAAGAACCCATGTCTCTCCAACCCTCACCTGAGCAGCTTCTCCTGATCCCGCTCCAAGCGTCCTGCCAGGAGGTGGCTGTCCCGGTGGCGGCTCCTCTCATCTCCACAATCTTCTTCTGAGCGTCCATGCCCTAAGAGACAACCCAGCATCATAAGGCCTGAAAAAAAGTCTGTGGAAAGCTATTCTCTCTCCTCTGGGCATGGAGAGGCAGTACCCTGAGAGCCAGCACATCCAAATGCCACTGTGCCCAGGCCAGTATCAAGTTCAAGTCCTAAAGGACTGGGCAAAACTGTCTATGTGATCAAGATATTCCCACTAAGGCAGCTTCTGCTAGCACCCAAGCATGTGTAGTTCGAGGTATGGGACTCCAAGCCATCATGGGACCCACTCACAAGACCAAGCTTGTCTCCCAGGACAGGACAGCCACCAGTTTGGGAGCAACAGGCCCAAGAGGACCATTTCTGCTGAAGGACAGATTTCCCATCTCAGAAGGAGTTCAGGATCAGCTAAATCCCTGCATCAAACCACACAGTAATGCTTAGCAGATCTTGAAGGGGAAGGATATTATCCCTGCACCTTCTGAAGCATCTTCTGCTCTGGTAAACCAATCCAGCAGCACTGTGTATCTGTGTACTTCAAATCCTTCTCATTCTGCAACAGGCAGAATCAACAGTGTGGCCCTCACAAAACAAGCATGTTCCCCTCTGCTATTCAACCCATTATTAGGAATCTACATACCCTCCCGCGCCATGCGATAAGAAAGGGTCTGGCAAGGCAGGGGAACATATGGCAGATGAGGGCAAGAGTCCAAAAAGGGGGGGGGCTGGATGTTTGGCTGGAGAAATGGCTCATAAAGAAACAGAACAGCTCTTGCAAATACAGCCTGGCACAGCAGCAGCTATGTCTGTGACAAGTTAGGAAGCACCTTCAAAGGAGTGAACAGCAGCACCTCACAGGGCCCTGCCAAGACCAGGTATGCAGGCCACCCTTGTTTCATCCAAGGTCTCCACCCTAGCTGCCTGATTTTAGGCATGCTTTTCCCTAGCTTCCTTCTTGCATATGCATTTTCCAACAACTCCTTCTCCATGTTATGCTTTGGTGATATGATCCTTTTCTAAATGCCGGTTCTGCTGCTTGCAGTGAGCAGCCAGCAGCTCTAGCAGGGCCAGGAGGAAGGTGTTTGCTTCCCCTCTTTGCTCCCATGCTTGGTCAATGTTCTGCACCCCGGCACGGCTCACCGGTGCAGCACGGCCTCGCACGGCTGCACCCTGGCTCCCCAGGACAGCCCTTTCCAGGGTCCTTGCTCTCCCATCTGGATAAGGTTTGGCACAGAGCAAAACATCTCAGAACATCAAGTCTATTCTGCTGACAGGCAGTCTTTTCAAGAAGGGCTCCACAGTGTATTTCCACAAACCTGGACAGCCCATGGGGTTTTTCTGCTGTCAGGTCTCCAATTCCCTCAGCTTTCACTGTCAGTAGGAATCCAGGAACAAGACAACATCTCTCCCAGCTCACCTCCCTAAGGCTTCTCCATGGGTTTCAGGCAGAAAGCAAAGATGCTTTAAAACCTGGCACACACCTCTCCCTCCCAAAGGACTTTCCAGGGTCACCACATTTCCCTTGCAGCCTGCCAGGACACAGTGTGCAATGGCTGTTCCCAACCAGCTCCCCCTCAACTCACAGACTGATGCCCCATGCAGCCTCCATTGCTCAGCTTACCTACCCAGCGTCCACACAGGGACTCACAAATCCCTCCAGAGCCACTGTATCCCTCCCTGCCTCTCCATCAGCATCCCCACTCACACACAAACCCCTTCCACCTCCTAGCACAGATCCTCCCCCCCTTGCAGGCTCTTTTCCTATTTATTCTCCCCAGTCAATACCCAACTGCTTCTTCAGCATCAGCAACACGGAGCAAGCCCTTGGTTAACTCACAGCCTCCCTCTCCCTTCCGTGGCACAAGGTGAGTTGACTCTCACCTCCAGCCTTTTATTAGAAACACACTATTCTGTTATTTTATCTCTGCTCCTCTCTCTCCCACCTGCATTACTCGCACTCTGTTATTTATAGACAGGTTTACCATCTTTTTCTCACACACACACACAGATACACACATACACACTTTCTTACTCCTCCAATTCCTGTCTAGCCCCCACCCTGCTGACTGGACAGTCTCTTTTTTCTGTACAGACTGATGATTGTCCGGACAGTGAATGATCATTTTGTCTATATATATGAACATGACGCACGGACCTCATAGAAAAATTCAATCAGTTATGCATGGAGGAAAGGCTTAGGTCTGTCTCCTTGACAACCAATGCCCAGCACTAAATACTTGCATTTTACTTGCCAAATACTACAGATTAGCCAACTAAAGCCTGCTTTCTCCTTCTTAAAAGGTCTAAACATTCAAGCACCGTCCACTCAGTGCAAGCAAGCTAATGTTATTAGACGAATATCTCCTGGCACACAAAAAAAGGGGGGGGGGAGGGAGGCAGCATTTGGGGGGCGAGAGGAAGAGAAAAGCAGTCTTGTTTTCTGTCTGAAAGCCAACTGCATTGCTTAGCAACGAGCCCAGAGGCCTGCCAGAATTCAACCCTTGTTTGCAGCCTTTTAGTTCGGCTCAGTAAATTACATTTAACGCAAGCTGGGAGGGTCTGGGACGATTGAACGGCTGAACAAACAGCTCCCTGTGCTGCCCACGAGGTCCTCACTCTGCCCTCCCCCGGCCGTGGGGAGGGCGACGGGAGGCGATGGGAATAGGGAGAGGAGCTGCTGGTTGGGAGAAACTGCCTCTTGCCACTGAAGTTTGGAAGAGAGGGGCAAAGGCAGGAAAAATGGGAATGCGACGGCTAAAAATGGAAAACCAACCATTGCTCACCAGCCACTCGCTTTGGCATTGCTCCTTGGCACACCAGAGCTGAGTTCTCCCCGTGCTGGGCAGCTCCCAGACGTTACCTTGCTAGACAAGCCAAGCAGAACACCGAAGAACTCGCCGGAGGCACCCCTCTCCTGCCAGCACCATGGCTTAAATCAAGCCCATGAGATTAAAACACCAGCACAAAGGTGGATTAAGGGGTTTCTCTGTCGCTCCCTTTGCTAACCAGGATCAAACACATGCAGAGGGGTTGTACTTGGAGATAGACAGAGGGCAAAGGGGATCCCTTTCTGTAGTCTTGTTCCTCACATACCCTCAGCTGGAAAGGGGAGGCAAAGGGAGCTGAGGATGCCAAACTCAGTTCATGCCATACAGCCTTCACTGGGTGGCTGCTCTCCTCAGGGAACAGATCCTGCAACGAAGTCCTGAGGCAGCTCAGGGGAACCTACCTTTGATGCTGCTGAGAGATAGCGAGCGATCTCGGTCTGCCAGGCTGGGCCCCAGTTTGCTGCTGCTGCTGCTGCTGCTGTTGTCCTTCTGCCGGGCCACAGCCACGGCAATGCCAACGGGCAAGTGCCTCACCTCCACCTCGCCCTGGGAGCCGATGCTCTCACGGCCAAAGGATTTGGCACTCTCAGGTCTCTCAGGGTCCCTCTTCAGCTGCTTTGCTGGCTGCTGCAACAGCAGCTGCTGCACTTTGGAGGCACCAAGTTGCGAAGAGTCCAACTTCACATTGCCCAAGCCACCGAAGGGGCTCTTCTTGCCGCAGCTCTGCCGGGACGTGGTCTCCTTAGCAAAGCTGCCACTGTACTTGATGAGGCTCTGCATGGCTGACCCTTCACCATGGGAGGCAGGGTGAAGGACATCTGCAGCACTCCGTGAGCCCACCACGGAGGACCGTGGCAAGCCACTGGGGTCAAGGTAAACCTTCTTGGCTTCCTCCTCCGCCCGGCTGACATGGTTGTGCTGCGCTGCCAGCACTGCCATCTGTGTGGTGGCAAAGTTGCCCATCTCAAAGGGCTTCCACTTCTGCTCAGGTGGTTTCAGCTGACCGTGGTCCAGGTGCTGCCGGGAAGAGTCCAAAGTGCCATAGACCTTTGCTGCTTCTTTGGAGCTGGATCGCTGGAAGCGGTCCCGCTCGCAGGGGCGATGCTCCGACTCTGGGCTTGGCTTCAGCAAGTCTTTAGAGGCCAGGAACTCCCTGCTCTCTGGAGAGCCCAACCCTGGGCGGTTAAGGAAAGGCTCCGAAGTGACCTGCCTCTTCAGTGCCATGGAGTTTGCCCTGATCACCGAGCCCTTCTCCCTCAGAGCCTCCATCCTTTTGGCATCGCTGTGGCAAGAAAAGTCCTGGGACAAGAGCGTGCGGGAGGCATCTGCAAGGCATCGTTCCGTGGGTGACTGAAGCACCCCCACCTTGCCAAGGTCCTTGTCCTTCACCTTGTTGTCACGGGCCTGCGAGGCGATTTGGATGGGCCCACTCCTCTCATCGTAGGCTTCGACCGAAGGCACAAAGGTAGGGGCGATGACTTTGTGCTCCCTCCCCAGCTCCTTGGCCGGCGGGAAGATAGTGTACATGCTGGAATGGACGGGCTGTGGAGGGAATGTAGTGGCCGGCGTCATCTTCCCCGGCTGTGAGGAGTGCGGGGACGGGCAGCTGCAGGAGATGTGCAAAGCACCCACGGAGGGCAGAAGGGGCTCCCCTCGTTTCAGCCGCTCGGCATGGGCGTGCGCAGAAGGCCTCATGTTCTCATCGTGCCTAGCAGGATCCTTGGCACAGCGGTCCTGCTCAGCACCCAGGACCTTCAGCATGGGGTCCCCACCGCCATTACAGTTACTGAGGGAAGAGCTCTGCAGAGGGTTCTTGGACTTGGGTTCCCCAGAACCCGTGCCCCGGTTTGGCATGTGCTCGGCCAGGAATGGCGAGAGACGCTCGCCAACCTTCACCGCCTTCTCCACCACACTCACTTTCCGGTCACTGTCAGGCTTGGTGTCCTGCGTAAGGTCTACCACGCTGCGGGGCCGGGGCTCCTCCTTCGGCTTACCCTCCTTCTTGGCAAAGGGCAGGGACAAATCGCTGCGGCATGCCCGTTCCTTCCCACCGGGGTCTTTCAGGCCTTCTTTCGAGCTCTTGTGCAGCTGCCCAAGGTCCTTCTCCCGGAGCAAAGTGCTTGACGTGTGGTTGCCTGCAGTCCTCGAGAGGGGAGGCTGTGGGTGCAAAGTGGACTGGCTTGCATGGCCGGAAAGGTAGAACCCATCTGCAGAGCAAAAACAAACTAATTACCACAGGCCTCCAACCCCTTCAGTCCTACACAGGCAAGAGGTGGCAAACCAGGAGGGAACAGGTTTCAAGGATGTTTCAGCCATGGCCAGGGAGGACCAGCGCAGAGGAGACCAGGCAGGTACCTCCAAGTGGCCCAGGTGGGATGTAGGACAGCCCTGTCACTGATGCACAATGAGCCCTGCAAAGTGACAGCACATGGGGGGCTTCAAGGAGGGACCTCCTTGGGTTCCCTATAGCACAACCACACCCAAGACCTTAGTGCTGCATCCCCTAGAAGATAACCCCAGTGAGTTCCTGCTCTTCAGGGCAGTTTCTCAATGGCCCATCAGCCAAGCAAGCCTAAAGGACAGGGCAAGCACCCAGGGATGACCGAGGGGAAAGGCACGTAGGGACCCAGACTCACCTTTCTGTGACTCAAAGAGGCTGTGCTGACCCAGCTGGGCCAGGAGAGGACTGCCGGCACTGGGGGGCTCAAGGTGACTCAGGGGAATGTACGATGGGTAGAGCCCGTTAGGCAGATGGGAAAAGCCTGCAGAAAATGGGAAACAGAAGAGGGAAACATGTTTCAGCCCAAGCGGCACACTGCCTTGGAAAGAGCCCTGCAGCAGCACAGACTGTTGTGACTGTCGGTCCCTCGCGCGCCAGGAGCGACGGCTGCGCGGACGCTCACAGCAACGCACACCATACACAGCCCACGGTGTGGAATGCTGCTTGGGGACCCCACTTCAGGTACCATCCCCTCCACTGTGAGTCCCCTAGCTCAGCCCTTGCACCTCTGCGGGGCTCTAAATTTGCAGTTGGCGGGCTGCAAATGGAGTTAGCCGCTCTCTGAGCAGAGCCTTACATCTGCAGGCTAAACAACCAAACCACCTGGCTGAAGATAAGCTATTTTATCACAAGTACAGTGGCCTGTGGGCGAGGGCACTCCCCAGCGTGCTTTCTGAGCAGTGGTAAGATCCTCTTGCCAGCACAGCTTTGCCAATACTGCATGTCCCCACTGCAGCTGCCCAGCACCGGGTATAGGCTTTGGGAAAATGTCAAAGTACAGATTCATAGATTGATTTGGGTTGGAAAGGATCTTTTAAAGGTGATCTAGTCCAACCTCCTTGCAGTGAGCAGGGACATCTTCAACACCATGAGGCTGCTCAGAGCCCCATCCAACCTAATGCAGAATTTTTCCAGAGATGGGGCATCTACCACCCCTCTAGGCAACCTGTTAAACATCCTCCACAGCAGCTTACACAAAGCATAATTTCACATATTCAAAACTAGCATCACATCCCAGAGGAAGGCCAAACAGAGCAGAAAACTTGCCACTCATCTGTGAGCTGATAGAAAAGCAGCGTGTCCCCAAGGCCCTGCTGTCAGCAGTCTGGATTATGTCCTGGACTCTGGGGCCTCCTACAAGAACGGCCCCCCAGCAACGTCCTCACACATGTAATCAGCAGCAGCATTTCATCAGCGAATACAATCCCCAACACAGTGGTAGTAAGACAAGCTCTTGGCTACAGGCAGCAAATCCTCTGCAACACTGCCACCAAATGGCATCTACACAATACTACAAACCCCAACGCTCCGTGAGAACCAGCATCTCACTTGGTGCCGTCATTCAGAAGAGGAATAAAGACCATTAGGAGACTCTGAAGGAGCCAGTCAAGCCCCACACAACTCTCCTCCCTTTCCCTCAGATCCCATTAGCCACCAACTTGCCCAAAATTTAACGATCCCACTGAAAGCAACCAGGCAACAAGTTTGTCAAGAGTCCATCATCCAACTGGATCAAAACAACATCACACCAAAACCCATGAGGAGACAGAGAAGTTCAGTCCCCGAAGCCGCACGTGGAGCACCATCTGCCAGAGCTAGTCAATATTTCACATTATTTAGACAGCCAGGATCTCTTTCGCATACATGTTTGCATCCAGGCATATGTGCCTCACCGACACGGTGCTCCACACTGCTCCTGGCCCAGATCCATCGCCCGACAGCTCCCAGCGGCATCACCCACCACATCAACACTCCAGCAGCAAGACCAGGGGAGCTGCTGTGCCCAGGACATTCAATGCAGAGCCCATTCCCAGCAGGTAGAACACGCTACTTAATCTTCTGCAGGATGCTGTAAAGACACTGAGCATGCACAACACATTCACAGCTCTCCTTGGTAACCCCGAAACCTTCATACTTGAGCATTTCCAAACACCTTTTCTTATTCCAGGGTCGGAGAGCACTGGGTAGCACCCAGCAGCACCTATCATGGCTTAGCTGTGAGCAGCTCCACTCCACAGCACGTCTGCCTCAGCCATGCCACCTCCACCACACTGTTACCGCACGGCTGGGCTGGCACAGAGCCACTGTCTGGAGCGACACATTTCCAAGGGAACTCAAGTCCCATCTGGCAGAGCACACGGTTGCAGTGTGGTAAAACCCCTGGAGCACCCTGTGCCACACCAGCCCAGCAGTCTTGACCCCAGACATCCCCATGTGAGCCCTCTCTCCCAACAAGCTACAACTGCTCCAGCAGGCAAAAGCACCAGCGTGGAGATCGTGGTGAAACACATCCTACACTGTAGACACCACCAAATACAGATGCCCATGGCATATCCCCACTTGCACATTCTCCAAGGACATGAAGCCACCTGCTGAGCTCCAGCAAGTGGAAACAATGGAGCCCTGCCACCTAGCACAGGAAGACCTCCACACAGCCTCAGCTACTGGTACCCACTTTGGTACCAGCTACATTCCTGGTCCTACTGGCACAGCTCCCTGCCTGCAGCATCTTATCCTTCCCAGGGATAACACAGGGTCAGCCCCAACGGTTCCTCCACAATCAGCATTACCACATCCCACCACAGGGACCCAGCCACAGCCCAGGGCTGCACGAGGAGGAGGAGGAGTGGGAAGGTTGGCTGAAAAAACATGGGGACAAGGAATTCTGGGATGACAGTGGCCAAAGGGCAGACGAAACCCCCTCCAGCTGCCCAACCTAAGTGGTCAGAGAGGTTTTCTAGCCACTGTGCTGAAGCAGGGAGCAAAGAGGTAACAAGTGACTCCACATACAGTATGAGATGAGGACAGGTTGAGGCGGACAGGTTAGGAACCTGCAGGGCACTGTCACCACCCCAGCTGGGAAGCAGGTGCAGAACTGAGCTGATGCCACCAGCCATGCCCCAAAGCCACCCTGCAGCAGGCAGCCCTTCCCATGAACCATGGCAGCAGCACTGCTCCTAGGAGAGGCATAAGCCCAGCACAAGGGCTCCAAATACAACCCAAGGCTTTGCAGGTGGAGAAAGTGAGGCACAGGCAGATGCAAAACCTTGTCTGCATCACCCAGGTGACCAGCAGCAAAACCAGAGAGCCACTTGAACCCCAGCCTTGGGTTTATCGGTGACACCATTTTCCCTTGCTAAGTGCCTACAAGGAAAGCTGAGAAACTGCCCAGTCTGTATTTACCTGGCTTGTTCCCTGCCAGGAACCAGAGCTGGAGCAGCGTGGCGGGATCCAAGCCACAGCCTTCCTGGGGATGAACCTAATGCAAATCCAACCTTGAGGCACTGCCAGAGCATCCCTTCCTCCATACAGCCCTCCAGCAGCAACGCTAATGGGCTGGCATTAAGACCTGCACACAGCCCAAAACTTGTTGTCCTTCTCCCCCAGGCAGGACCCAGAGGTGAAGCTGCTCCTCCATGCACTGAGTTTGCAGGAGGCAGCCGTGGGCAAGTCACTCCCTCCTTGGATCTCTGTCCCAGAAAGCGATGCCAAGGGGAGAAACTCTACCGCAGTGAGCAACGCACAGCTCACCCCAACCGTGGGCTTCTGCCAGGAGAAAGGGAGGGGAAAGGAGGGAAACCACAACCATCTCCATCTGCCCCGGGCCAGAGTGTTTGCTGAACCAGCGTGAGATCTGCTTCACCCAGGGACACGCTGACAGGTCTCGGCAGGCTGAGCCACGCTTCTCTGGCTGACTGCTTGCCCGGAGGCAGGCTGGCACCACAGCACAGGCAGGGAGGTGCAAGTTGGCAGCACTGCCAGCACCAGACCCACCATGCCTCCCTTTCCCTTCCCCACCACACCACGCCAAACACGTGTGCCCATCAGCACGGCCTCTGGCTACCTGGGAAAGGTACCACCAGCACAAAGCTCACGTGAGCATTTTGCCAGCTTGGGCACACGTGATCCAAAACATTCCAGCCCAGCGGGTAAAAGGGTTTAAGGGGCACAAGGATCATCCCTCAAGCCACCTTAACCCTTCAGAAAAGTGACAGATGGCAGCCAAAATGCACATCCCTCCTCAGCATACCCTGTGATGCTCCAGTGGGTGTAGTGGATGGGCAAGGAGGGGGGACACACACCCGACCCCTTCCTTCCCAGCTCCAAGATGATAAAACATACCTGCCTTGCACAACTGAGACATAAATCATTGAGAGCTGTTAGGAGAGGAACTTGGCGGGTGCAGATGTGTTGGCCCAGTTGAAAACATCTTCATCTTTGTTCAGCTCTCCAAAATGGCACGGGATGGGGGAAGAGGCACGGCTGGGTGACTCACCACTGAGAGGGGATGTGACTGATGGGGAGATGAGATACTAACGACCGCACAAACCACACACCAAACGTCTGGAGGTCGCACCAGAGGAAGCAGGAGGGAAATGGGCCCCACGTGCACAGCCCGCTGGGGGATTGCCCAAAGCTTCTCAGGAGGGAGCCACCAAAAAACACCACCTGGCCAAGGTGGCAAAGGTAGGGAAGTGGACATGCCCATAGCAGAGTGGGCTGCCACATGCCACTGGTCACCTAGAGTCTGTAACCTGCAGGCTCTCTCCATCTCGGCTCCCCCAGACCCCAGGCCTGAAATTCAGCCTCAGATGGACAAGTAAGCCAAGACAGGTTGTGAAAAGCCAGGTATGAAGGGACATGCTGGAGGGGACACACTGGCGCTGAACAGCTCTCCCGTGGCCACATCTCTGGCCAGTGATCCAGGCTACATGCATGATGCAACAAGTGCGTGTGCCAGCACTGGAAGAACCGCTCCATGCCACTCTGGCCAGCACCTTCATGGCAACCCTGTGCTGTCCTCCATGCCAGCTGCCGACCTGGCACAGAGGTGATGGCTCGCCCAGGCACTTGCAGAGGGCCAAGGACAGCAAGCACGAGCCACACAGAAACACCACTCAATGGGGAATTCACTCTCCCACTTTGGTTTTCCAAACCAGCCAGCAGCACCAACACATGAGGGAGAAGCAGCATCCGCAAAGCCTCTGCTCATGCCCAGGGACGGCTCTCCGGTCCCTGCTATCACTTCAAAGGGAACCACACAAAAGGACGTGTAACACCTCAGTGGCCTGGATGGGCAAGTAGGTGGCCATGTTGCAATGCCAGCTGCAAAGCGCACTCCAAAGCCAAGCCCCTGGCACGAGCCATCTTTGCCCAAGAAGCCACAGTCCTGCCAGTGGAAGACTGGCAGCCTCCAACACCCCAGAAGAAGTGAAGTAACTCTCCCCCATCGGCCCCATCTGCCCGTTACGGGTTTCTGCCACTTATGAAATACTTCTAACCGCTGGCATCTTGCCCCATCCTCCCTGGGTGTGATGGATGGACACACTGCCAGGAAGCAGGCTGGCACCACACAGCGCTCTGCAAGTGGCTGTGGCAACAGAGGGGCCCAAGCCAAAAAGCCTTGGCCCCTCAGTCCCTCCAGTCTGACTCCAGAGGGACTGCAAAACACAGTGGCAAGGCTTTGGGTTTATTTCCATGGGATGTTTTCAACTCTGGACACCCGAGGGAAATTTGCAGCCCCGTTGCAGACAAGAGCCTCAGCTGGCTGCTGGACTCCAGCATGAAGCAGGAGCTGCATCTGCCCTTGGCCAGGAGCACAATCACCTCTTCCCCAGTCCGGTTCACAGCGCCTCAAAGGCAGCCAACTGGGACACCAGTCCATGCCACAAACAGCTGGATAAAAGCTTACGTCCTCATGACTCCCCTTTTCCCTGCAAGTAGAGAGGAAATGTGGGAAAAGTCCAAGCACAGCGAGTACCCACCGACTGCCAGACCCCACAAGGCTCCCTCCCACCACTGGCAGGACAGCTGCTCTACTAGTACCAGCACCAGCTGCCCATGCTCACCATCATCAGTGCAACCCCGACCCTCCCCCTGCAGAAGCCATAGTTTCCCTGGAAAACTCCTTTAGGCTCCCCCTACCTCAAGCACGTACCTCCCCACCCCTGCCCCAGGACTCAGGGGCAAGCAGCATGGCCAGACACAGCTGCAGCTACTTCTCACACACACACATTTATGGCTCCAAACAGCTGTGAGCCAGGAGTGCTGACAGTGTAAATCTTTGCCGCCTCCTCCCCTGTCTGCCGGGGCAGCTCTAGTGACACCCGAGGCACTGAAGCTGCCTTGACTCCATGCCATGCACGAGACACCAGCAATACAAGCCCCTTGACACACCAGGATGAAACCAAAGCCCCCAGATCAGATGCACCTGGACCACAGCAGTGGTTGGTCCCCATCACCATGGCCCCAAGCCACTGCCACTGTCATAACCCACCACCCTCTTACTCCAAAACCTGACCCTGTCATATGTACACCCTATGCCACAGGGCTGGCAGTTGCTTCAAAGCCTTAATTTACGCCCTCGATTCTCTGCATTCCCTGAAGACCTTCGGTCTCATCCCCCAGATCCAGAACAGCCAGATCAATTTAACTCCACATTTCATCTCCTAAGGGTCCCACTGAGCTCAGAGAAAGCATCCTCCAGCAGGGGTCCAAGCTCCCAGCCTTTACCAACTAAAACACCATTGCATCGCTTCCTTTCAGCTGCAAAAATCACCACCTTAAAATAGCCAAGGCGAGTTCTCCTTCCCAGCTCAGTGCAGCTCTCTATTGTTCCTTTTAATTTTATTTTATTCCATGTGGGAATCTTGTGTCCAGGCTGCTTTATTTTTAAGTGTCTCTTGCTCAATATTTACTATTGCTTGCAGCTGCGTCAGCACAGGAACACCATGCCGGGTTTCCGAGGAGCCCTCCTGCAGCCATTACCCCGTGCCGATGCCGTGCCATGATTTTAGCACTGTGCTCCCCTCGCTGTGAATCACAGCGCTGCCAGGTCTCCCTCCCACAGCCAAGGCATGCCAAAGGGCAGGATGTGTGCGCAGGGAGGTTCCCGGCATCCATGGAAATAAATACCATCAGGCTGATCCCTACTGCTCACCTCCTCCTCACTCAGGAGTTGGAACAGCCCCAACACCCTGGAGATGGAGGAGAAAATGGGAAGTAGTGGCTGCAAGGGCTCAAGAGATCGGTGCTCATGCCCCAGCTCTGCCCCTGGCATCCTGCAGACTGTTTCTACCGTGCAACGAAGCAAACACAAGCCGAGGTACACCAGTGCTTCAGGGCTTGGGGCCAGGAGAAAGATACCAATGAGATGCCCCAAAGCTCTCCCACAAGGTCATGCACCAGCTCCCTGCTGAGATCATCTTCATGGGGGGGAACAAGAAAACACCTGAGCTGGAGACATGAATCTCCCTGGAAAAGGGAAGGGGACTTTGCCTCCTGCTGGAGGGGCCAGGGTGGAAACTATTCCACTAGGACACTTGACTTGATGCACAGCCAGTCTGCACTGCCTGAAATGCACGGTCTGGGAAACACTGACCTGGTTCCACATTAATCCTGACACACAAACACTCAAACCAGCGTCAATGCTCCTGGGTCACTGTCGGCTGCTACAGCAAAAGCTTCTCCTCTGTCTCTCCAGCCTGAAATCCCCCATGTCGGATGTCTCTCCTTTTCCACTGGCATAATGAAGCCTGACACCCCAATGGGGGTCCACCAAAACCTCCAGGCTCTCACTACACTTACACAGCTTTCCTCAAAAAGCAAGGAGTGACTCAGTGAGCTCTTTAGCTCCACACTTACTACGACACCACACAGCAATTCAAAAATAATAATTTTAACTCTCAAACTGATTAGCAGAATCCCCAGGAATGCAGAACCTGGCTGCTGGACTGCAGTCTCGGCTTCCTTCCGCTGCTGATTTTCTAGGACAGCCTCGAAATGACTTTGCTCTGGTCCATCCTTCGTTATGATGAAGACCCTCCAGCCACTGGTGGCCAGCACAGGGGCTCTGAGGCTGACTCTGCTCTCAGCACTGGCCGCATACCTTCACTGCAGGTGCTTCCTCTCCTTCCTAAGCACAGAAATTTAACCCATCCCACTTTTTATTATTATTTTTCTTATTATCTCCCAAACTCAGCACACAAGATGCACTGCAAACAAGGGAGCCCCTGCTGAGCCCTGCCCACACAATTAACCCAGAGACAACCAAGCACTGGCTCTGAGCCCTGTTCTGTGCCTTCCTCAGAAAAGAGCTCGTTACCCTCCGTTGCCAGAGCTGGGAGAGCTACAGGCGGCCGGTGGGAGGAGGATATTGTGGGATGGCACGGGTGCTGGTCCCCACATCACCTGCACCGAATGCCTGCCAGCAGCAATTAAATCAGCCTTCAAAGAGAGATCCCAGCTTTCCCAGCGCCATTAGCTGTGCCCTGGAGGGAACATGGTCTATTTTCAGCCACAATGACTTAAGACCAGGTCACCAGCAGGTTAAATGGGACTGTGCAGCATTATCTCCCTGCCCTCTCATTGAGAAATTAAACACTGCTGCGTTATGGGCAGCAGCCAGCCCTGAGGACGCATGCCAGGGTGCCCATGGGAAGGTAAATGCCACCTGCTCTCTCCTCCCCTCAGCTTTCCATTACCAGCCATGGTCATCCACTGCCCTGGCTGTCTCCCCTCTGCGTGGGGTGGTGGATGGTGGATGGAGGCCTGGTGTGTGATTGTCCCCAGGTACGTCCCTGCCTGTCTTTCTGTCCAGCACAGTGAAGGGTCACAGCCAGGATGGTCCCTACCATGCCTAAACTCAGAGGTGCTGGAAGGAGCTGCAACATCCCTCATTCTTCAAACCCAAGCCTGTACCAAACCAGGGCTGCTCATTTCGCTCCTTCCTCCAGATATTAAGTGGCCCAACTGCAAGACCCCAAGCTGGGAACTGCCTCAAGCTACGGGGTTCAGCAGGGTTTCGACAGGGCCACCACAAAGGTGGCATCTTCCTACAGTAAATCAATTTGCTCTGCCAGCAGGTCCACGACCAAAACCCAACCAGCCACCCCACCACTAACATCTGGTGGGGAGGTGGCAGCTGGATGCTAGTATTTTTTGCCTGCCGGGTGCAATCAGCACAAGCCAGGATGACTCAAAACCCTGGGAGATGCAGCTTCCATCGCTGCTTATTTTAAACCTTTTGGTTTGCAAAGCAGTTGCCATTGCTCAGCACCTCTTGGGAAGCCTTGCAAAAGCAAGGTGGCCCTGCAAGGGTAAACTGAGGCACAGAGTAGTCCAGCATCCTGATCAGACCTGAATACCACAAAGTCAACATGCACCTGCTTAGCAAACAGCTGGCAACCACCACATGCCATGCAGCGAGAAGAGAGGCACTGAGAGAGCACCAGCTCCAAGAAACACCCCAAGGCTGGAGTAAGGACATTGCTGATGACCCAACTGTGTTCCATCAGCTCTGTCTTCATGACTCCCACTTGGATACAACATGGCTGGGACAGGGTAAGCGCCAGGTGAAGCCAGAGGTGCCCACATGCAGTGCTCCATGCACCACAGAAGCAAACGCATCCCTCTCTTATGAGTCCAGCATTGACCTCCATGGCATCTGCAGAGATCAAAACCACCCTGGGAGAAATTCAGCAATGGCCTGTGGACATCTGGGAGATGTCTCTTCTCGTGAAAGAACGAGATCCACAGATGGAGCACAATCCCCTAAGCCTCTTTTCCATAGTAAAACAGGCTCAACAACTCAGCCTGTGCCTAGCCATTCCCCCCAGCCCCATGTTGGGCTCTTTTTTCCTGCCAGAGGCTCCTGCCCTCCCTACATCCTCCTGAACACCAGCCCACCCCACCTTTTCTGCACAGAAAAAGCACCAAACCGTGAAGCAAAGGGCTCTCTGTGTCCGGCAAACACCCAACACCATACAGCTCCCCGCTGACGATAATGGGAGATAAACACAGAGGCAAATATTATGGTGGTGCGGTTTAATTCCTGATGAATTATGCAAATCCGTATTCAAATTGAAGCACAGCCCTTGGGCTCTTGACAAATTGCCAACCCAGCCCCGATGTCACACAGCAGGGACAGCCAGCCCTCCCTCAGGTGAAGCATTAGATGGATGCCCTATATATGTATATATATCCACACACGTACGTGTTTGCACATCTCAACTAGGGAGACCAAGAAGCAGCTGCAAGAACGATCCAAGAGTGTCTTCTGCATTTCTCCTTCCTCCCCAGCTGCATTTAGCCTGGCCAGGGAAGGACATCAAGCTTTTGAGTCCTCCACAAGATGGAAGCAGCTCGGACTAATGGTGAGATTCAAAGGAGGAGAGAAGGTAACATTCACCATAGCTGGGGTTGGGAAGGAGGAGAGGCAGTGGGGATCAGGAGGGGAAAGCCTGCAACACTTGTGCCAATATGAGTATCAGCCCTGAAGCTGAGGAAAGGAAGATCTGTCCACAGAATAGCCACAGAGAGAACTCATCAAATGACAGGAGGAATTTCCGATCCCACACAAACCCTGAACAGACATTAAAAGCAGCAGAAAAATCACTGCTTTGTGTCACTAATCTCATTAGGGAGAAAGCCCCACTGTAGCGCTGGGACTGCAAAGGGAAACCCCAGCACGATACCGCTGCGCTCACCGGGAGCCCAGCATGGTGTGCTCTGGCAGAGTGGAGATGGCATAGGGTGTGCTGGGCTTTCACCCACGCCCCGGGAAGGTGCCTGCACACATCTTTACTCACCTGCCCAGATCTTTACTCGTTGCAGTACTATCTGCTTGGCTTGTGTGTGACATGGCATGTGGGATGTCTCCCCTCCCAGACCAGGACAACCAAACAGCAGAATTACACACACCGTACAGTGATAACACAAGGTCTACTTCATTCACACACTGCTACTGGCACTGCCTGCAAGCAGCAGACGAATCCCTTCTAAACTCTTCCTCTCAAGCACACTGGCCATTTCAATTATTAGTTTTATTTTTTTTTAATTAAAAGCAATTATATTTAATGTATTAAAAGCATATTCAAGCCACAGGGAATTCCACTGAGAAGGGATTGGGTGCAGAAAGGAAAGCACAGGCAATATATCTAACCACCAAACATAAAAAGGGCTCTTTGCTCGCAGTAGCGCGGCAGGGTAAGATGGATGGCAGCAAGAGCAACCTTTGCAGAAGTTGCCAGGGATACAGATCCAAAGAGATGGGGCCGAGGGCCTTAAAAATCTCTGTTATTCCCCTAAAAGGCATGTTTTCTCCCAAACATTCCGCATTGCTCCAAGCCCACCACATTCAGCTTGCCTGCCTGCATCCACCTCCTTCAAAATGGCTCTTTGGCCATTGCTACGCTGGCAATAAAATTTACTCCCAAGGTCACTTCAATCCTTTTGCCACTATTTCGAGTCTCACTGGATTTAAACAAAAAATAGCCTCAGATAAAGCCAGCCCTCCCTCACCCTCCTCTTTTCTGCCCATCACCTCACTGATTTAGAGATACCAAACTCTCAACTACCTTTCGCTTCCCATAACCGTCAGTGACAACAGCTGGAGAGGGAAAGTGAAGCATATTGTGCACCCAACAGCTGATCCTCACCGCGTGGGTAGACAGCCCAACTGTCACGGCCACGGTGCTGCTGTACAGCACAGCTCCTGCCACACTGGCCTCCCTGGTCAGTGTCCACCGTGATGGGGCTAAAGGGCTGGGATGGTTGTCATCCTCTTGGTATTTAAGAGCTGAAAATATGCAAAGAATAAGCAAAGAAAATAAATAGCAGATTGAGAGGGTGGTTTTCCCCAGCGTCAGGATGCCTGCAGACATCCAGCTGTGCCATCCCGGAGAGAAGGCAGACAGGAACACAAGGCTTGGGGGGAAACACAGGGAGAAGGAAACCCCAAATCCACATGGCCAGGGAAAGGCCACACCAGAGTGCTCCACTTCCAAACTTTGCTTTTTAAAGAGCATCCCCAGCTGGAAAAGCCAGAGACAGGCTGCTGCAGCTGGATTCAGTGCTAGTCCCTCACATCGGGCAGGGAGCTTGTGGCTGCCCCTCAGCTCTCTGCCTGCCCCAATCCTGCCTGCTTTTTGGGACCATTTCAGGGCCCACCGTGCTCTCCGTTTCAGCAGCGAGACAGAACAAAGCACTCCCTTGTCCTCAGCACCTCGAGCAGGCGATGCTAGATCGTGTTACCTAACCCAGACCAACAACTCCTCATCCTGGCAAGGCAGATTTCATGTCAGCACATGCCAGGCTGGCCCCGATCCCCTGCACCACCTCTCGCCCAAAGCTTTAACTGGACCAGTTCAGTACACACTGAAAACACACGGTGCCTTGTTTCGACTCGTCGGGTGCGAACCCCAGCTGAAGGAGGTGATCCGACAGCCTCCCAACCGCGGCCGAGCCGCAAGGCTCACCTGGAAGGCTGCCGTAATGACGTTAATTCCCCTTAACAATGTTCATTTCCATATTCATCAGAAGATGGTGAAATGACAAGATGGGGGGTTATTTACTATATAATTATAAACTAATTTCAGCTTTACCCTAGGTTATCCTAGGAAGGAGATCTAAAATTTCCCTTACGAAAGCCCTGCTCTGCTCACCACGTCTGTAGCGACATTAATTCCCGGTGATTTCCACTCCTGCAACAGCTGCTGTGCTGGGAAAGAGCAGGAGCTTGTCCCCAGTGCTGGGGATGTGCCCGGTGTCCCATGCCACCTCCAGCTAGGATTTCTAACACCAGCACATCCTCCAGATCAAATTTTCCCTGGCACACCATCAGTCAGGGCTGCAACCGGTGGTTGTCCAACCCTGCCAAGGAGACTCACTGCTGGTTGGGGGGCCAGGCTCGCCTGAAGCAGGAGAAGGGCTGCTAGAACCCATGCTGTAAAGCACAGTTTTACCAGCACCATGTATCAGAGGCAGAGAAAGGCTCCTGTCCCTCCAGCTGGGGAAGGCATTATCAAGCCTGACACAGTGGAGGATCCCACAGGACCTTGCTCCAAGGGAGTTTATGTCACTGCATTGGCACTTGGGCTCTCGTCCCCAGTCCGAGCTCAGCATCCCTACCACCAGCTACCACTACTTGGGATGCAAACTTCAACGGGGGCTGGAGAACAGCATGGACAGTTCTTCTCACCCCTCCTAAAGGATGGAGATGCCACTTCACAATCCATCCATCCACCAGGACACAGGGGAAACATGTTCCCAGCACCCCAGGAGCACACAGTAGGAGACTCCCAAAAATGCAGAAATCTATTTTATCATCAGTGCAAAAACGAAGAGATCTGCTCACAGCCTATCAGTTGGCCACAAGCCCAGGAGAAGCTGCAGGGGCATCATTTAATGGCCGAGCACTTCCTCCGCCCCCGGGGATGCCGGGTGTAAACGGGAGAGCAGAATGGGTCCAAGAACAACACCCCTGCCCAGCACAGGCCAGCATCCCCTCCCTGCACACTCCTAGACAAGCAGGCTCAGTGCTCTGCTTGAAAACACGTATCAAAAAGCATCTAATTTCACCAGGGCCCCAAGGGAGGAGAAACATCTCCACAAGCAGGTCTCCGACCAGTCCACATTCCTCCCGGTGTTACGCGGGGAGCCCCTGCCCCGAAGACCCTTCCTGCGCTCAGCCCCCTCGCACCACCCCCTGGGCGGGTAGGGAGGGGGAACCGGGATTTCAAGGGCCATTAAACACCGATGGTATTTTCCTTGCAGCATCAAAACGTGACCAAGAAAGAGCCGCATCGAACCACAGCCAAAATCCCACTGATGGTCCGGGAGCCTCACTCCTCTCCAGCCCTGCTACAGGGAGGAGATGGGCTCTTCTCAGCGCAGCACCACATCAGTACTATCCCGGGATCTCCTACCAGCCAAGCCGTTTTAGCAGGGATGCAGTTTAGATGAGCAAATGGTGCTTCTGCTGGCACGGCCGACGGCAAAGCCTCCTCTGCAAAATGTGCGGGTTCAGCAGAAGCACAATTTTGCCATTATAAGGATGGCTACAGTGGGATTTTGCTGGCACAGCAAAGCTACCCTGCTGGGGGGAGGGTATTTTGTTTTTTTTTCCCCCTACGCTCTTAACCTTGCCCAGCTGTCTGGAAAACTTCTCCCTAGGCACAGCAGGGCAGGAAGCAGGGCTGGTCCCCAACCCACCTTAAATCCCTGCATCTGAATTCACATGCTAATGTAGAAGTAAGGAAAGCAAGCAAACCCAAACCTCTCCCCTCTGCTTGACTGCCTTCCTTTCAGACCCTGCTCTCCAGCTGGATTTAACACAAAGTCAGCTCTGGTTGTACAGGTGTGTCCCTTTTCCCAGGCACTTGGAAGTGATTCTGAAGCCCATTTCAATGTTAAGAGGCTGGGCATCCTTTTAGACAAACATAGATCTGTTCCGGTAGCACCCCCATATACATCCCACCCAAGAAAGGGTAGCTCAGTACATGGCAAAAAGCAGATTATTATTATTTTAAACTCAAGAGTCTTATCAGCATGTGGATATTTCCTCACACACAGCCCCGCTGCCTGGCAGGGACTGGGTCCCAGAGCAGCCCTTCACAATTGTATCCAAGGGAGCCTTTTCCACCTCCCCCAAAACACAGAAGTTGCGAAGAACATCACACCCGCCGTGGAGTGGAACTGAGCCCAGGACACTCGCCCGGACCCGAAGACAGTGGGGTAGGGAAGGAGCAAAACTATTGAGCCGTGGGCTGCAGAGCAAAGCGAGCTACTGCTTTAATGGACTCGGCCGCCTGACTCCATCGATTGCAGCCTGTTTTTAGGCAATGTCTTCCCAGCAAGCTCCACCGCTGCCAGGGATTAAATTCCATTCCAAACAGTCACTTTCCTCCCCCAGCTGAGTCCGTTGGGAGCACCCTGCTGCTCCCCAGCCTCCAGAACCCCCCCTGCCCTCCTCAGGGATGGGGAGAAGGCAGCAGCTGAGAGCACGGAGCGGGACACAGAATGGCAGCCTCCATGTGCTTCCAACAAAGGGGCTTCTGTCTCTGTCCCCCTGGCCAGCACAGCAGTGACCAAAAATGCTACCACAGACTAGAAGTCCCCCAAGAAGAGCTGAGGGTCTGGGTGTCACCGGACTGAGTCCAGCACCCTTATTTTGGTGCTGGGGCAGAGCCCAGACTACCATCATGGGCAGGCGGTACAAGAAAAACAAGGCATTGGTGCCGGCGCTAACTGGATTCTCCAATATGGCCCAACACGCTATTTCTACAGGGGGGAATTTATTTTAGGAGGACGCTGGGACAGATTCAGCAGTCTCATTCTTCAGCCCAGCGGTATTTAAAGATCGGTTTGAACTGGCTCTATTTAAAGGCTTCGTCTCCTGCCCGCTTTTCTTAACCCCTTGCACAAGCCTTTGCTTTCCACCCCTCCTCAAAACAAAAACAAACCCAAAACTAAAAACAGGACAACAACAAAAAAAAAGAAAAACAAACCCACACAGCAAGCAGAAATCTACAAAGGGCCCCTGGTAGCAGGAAGCAATCCTCATTTCAAACGATATTGTTAAGGCCATTACAAAAAAAATACCAACTCCTGCCTATCCCACTGCTGGGTATCATGGAAGTTTCGACTGTTAACTGTACAAATCGTTTTTAATGCAGGTTAGCTCAGGTGGGAATTGCCGTGGAGGAGCTGATGGGAGCGAGAGCTTTGCCAGTGATCATCCCGGGGAGCACACAGGGAGAGCTGGGCACCGTGGATGGGCTGGCAGAGATAAGGAGGATTTCCAAAAGGCTTCAGAGGAAGGAAAATGAAAATAGTAAGAATACATTTTAAAAAAAAATGGAGGGATTACAGAAGTCACTCCCTCTATGAGGGGCCCCAAATCCAAGGCTCGTTCCTAGCCCAAAAGCTCTCACACAGTGGCAGGGACCAAGGCTTTGTTGGCTCGACTGGAGCTCCTCACCTCCCTCCGGGCTGCCTGGATTTCAGGGAAGCACCAGAAAAAGAAACTTCGGGAGGGGAAATAAAGGAAAAAAGAAAAAAACAAAACCCACAATTAAAAAAAAATCAACATAAATAAAGAAACAACCACCTGCGGTTGGGTTGGCTTGAGATTGTCCAGATGGAATTTTGCAGAGATCGTATTCTGCTTTAGTGGGAGGTGTAGAAGGGGGTGGAAAAAAACACCCAGGACAAAAAAAGCGAGGGGGGGGGGGAAAGAAAGACAAAAGGGAAGCAAAAAAGAAGGTGTTTGCCCATGTGCTTGGCTCCACAACCATTCGCTTTACACCTCTCCTCCTAGCACCTGGGAAATTGGCACTGCCATCTAGTCTAAAAACTAATAAATCTTTTTCCCTCTTTTCGGGCTGTTTCCTTCTCTGCAGATGTTGGCAATCAGGTTTGCAAATTTCAAAGCCATTCATCCCGGGCGGCGGGGAGAAAAGCAGGTTTATTATTGCAAAACCTGTCACCCTCCCAACGCCTAAAGTAAACTCCGAGTCACCTCTCCACGCCCAGGGGAAAAGAAAGGAGGGGAGAAGAAATAAAATTAATAAAAGACAGCCAGAGAGGGAAATCAAACGGTCAGAAGTCCTCCGAGTCCTCCCAGGGCAAGCTCGGCAGGAGCTGGGCAAAGCAGCAAGCACAGTATGGGCAGGAATGCGGGCGGCATTCAGCTTGCCGGGAGCTGGGAAAGGGAGCTGGGAAATGGAGAAAAAACAAAAATTCCTTCAAAAAAACACAGCAATTGATGCAAGTAAATAAAAAAGTAACTGAGGAAAAAAAATAAACCTTTTACATTTCAATGCCTGCTTTTTTTTTTTTTTTATTTTTTGAAATGGAGAGGCAGCGGTGGGGCTGCCCAGGAATGGAGCGCGGCAGGAAAGAAAGGAAAAAAAACAAGGTGGGAACAGCCCCTGCTTGGAAGTTCTGTTTGCAGGTTTATAAAATAATTAGCAGGACAAAAAAAAAAAAAAAAAACCAACAACCAACAAAAAAAAGCAACAAAATGCACACTGCCGGTAGCGCTGCCCGGGGCTGCGGGAGACCGCGCTGGGCTCCGGCTGCACCGCTCTCCGCGCAGCCAAAAAGCACCAAACTGCCTCGTTCTGCCCTGTTTTCCAGCCCGAAGTGGGGTTTTTTTCGCCTGGTTTTGAAGCCACTTCCTCTTGACGCCCCAGTCGGCCCAGCTTTCCCGAAAAATCCCATTTATTCCCCAAATTCATTACCCAGAACACCCGCAGCCGCCTCAGCAGGGATATTCCTGGGTGCCAACAGAACCGTGCGCTGCTGTGGATTTCTATCGGCTACTGTCAATAGTTTTTCCCCATTCTTCTGTTTTTTCCCCATTCTCTTATTTTTGTCTCCATTCCCGTACTTTTTCCCCTACTCCCCTACTTTTCCCCCATTCCTATTTTCCTTCATTCCCCTATTTTTCTCCGATTTTCCTATCTTTTTCGCATTCCCCTATTTTTCCCCTATTCCCTTACTTTTCCCCCATTACTATTTTCCTCCATTCCCCTTCTTTTTTTCCCCCCACTCCTCTCCTTCCTCCATTCCCTACTTTTTCCCCCATTTCCTATTTTCTTCCATTCCTGTTTTTTTCGCTATTTATTTTTTCCCCTATTTTCCTACTCTTTCCCCATTCCTTTTTTCCCCTATTCTCCTATTTTTTCCCCAATAAAAGTCAGGCGAAGCAGAAAACCCTTGGGGAAAATACGCGAAAAAGCTAGGAGCAAGCACAAACACATACATATACGTATTACCATTACGATATACGTTTTCTAGCGCTGAAAGCCCTGCCGTTCCCGGGGGACCGCAGCACCCGCGGCGAGGAAAGGAAGGAAAGCAGGGAGGTGGGCTACCGAGGCAAAGGGGTGTCCGCGGAAGCCTTACCCGGGTGGGAGTGAAGGCTGATGCCCGATGCGAGGAACTTGCCCGGCTGGAGGGCGGCGGGGAGCCCGGCGGCCATGGGACCGGCGGTGGGGGCCAGGCGGCCGGTGGCTCCCAGGCGGTGGCTCTCCATGGCCAGCCCGGAGAGCAGCGGAGGGGGGCCGTGCACCGAGCGGGGGGGCCCGAAATCTCGGCCATCCATCATCCACTCGCCGGCTTCAAGGAGTCTCCCGGATCGTCGTCGGTGCCCTCCACCGCCTTCCCCCCACCCNTAATAATCCAAGGAAAACTTGCGGCAAAGGGAGGAGAAAAAAAAAGTATTAAAAAATGAATTTTTTTTTTCAATGGGGGGTTCACTTTCTTCCCCTCAACGTGGGGAGAGGTAGCGCCCGCAGCCCAGCTCCGCCGGGACGGAACAAGCACGGCATTCCTCTCCGGAGCGCAGCAGGAAAAGAAACACAAAATCCAAAAAAAAATTTTTGAAAAACACCCAATTTCCCTTTTCTTTTTATCTTCTTTTTGTTTGGTTGGTTTGGGTTTTTTTTTTTTTAATTCTCCTATCTCCATGGGCAGCTTTGCCCTCACCGAAAGCCACCCGCGGGAGTGGGAGCCAAGCGCCCGCCACAGATCGAGCTCCGGCGGCGGCATCGCTTCCCCAGTCCTGTTTCTGTCCTTTCTTTGCCCCATTCCTACTGCTCGAAACCCTAAGAATTTTCTTCTCCGTGATGTTTAGATTTGCTGTTGGGTTTTTTTCCCCCTCCCTCTCCTTTTTCCCAGAGCCGCTCCCGCTCGGCAAAACAAACCACGTACTGTTAAATCCCGAAGTGGGGGAAAAATACATATACTAAAAAATAAGTCCCCAGTTGTACTTGTACTTGCAGGCTGCTGAAGCGACTCCCCCCCGTCGGGTTCTGCATGGGGATAGCGAGAAATAATAACGACGGGGGGGGATAAAGGGTTTTTTTGACTCTCTTCTTCCCCCTACCCCCATGGAGCTCCGAGCTCCGGTAGCCTCCGCTCCGCCTTGCCCGGAGCTCAACGGGGAGCGTGGGGGGCGTACGGGGCCAAGGCATGATTAACGAGGAAAAAAAATAAAACAAAAAGGAATGAATATGCAAAATACGAAGAAAAACCTCATCACTTTGGTTTGGGTTTTTTAAATTTATTTGGGTGAAAAACAGAGATTTAATTCAATTAAATTAAATGAGTAGCTGAGCGGGACCAGCCTCACCCCGGGGCGGCGGGAGCGGCCAGATCTCACCTTAGAACTACTAAAACAGAGGGAAAAATATAGCTAAAAAGGGGCAAAAAGCAAGTTGGTAGGGGTGGCTGGGGGACGTCCAGAGCGAGGCGAAGGGATTCGGGTGATCCCCGGCCCTGGGTCGCCCCGTGGCGGAAGGAAGCGGCTCCTACCTCGGCGCGGTCAGGCCGCCTGGTCGCGGGGCATGGCGGCGGTACGGGGCTGGGGCGGGGGGGTACCGGCTCGCCGCCCTGCCCTCCGCCCGGCTCCGCTCTGCTCCCCTCCGCTCCTCAGGGGCAGCAGCACGGGAGAGGCGACGACGACGACGATGATGAGGAGGAGGAGGAGGAGAAGGAGGAGGCGGCAGCGGGGGCCGCGCCATGGAGCGGCGGGGCCCCGCCGAGCTGCTGCATCGCCTCCTCAC
>VWZX01002138.1:227775-244662 GCA_013399015.1 Galbula dea
CCCGCTTTTCTCCTTTATTTCCCTTTCCCCCCCTTTTTTTCCCTCCTACCCTCTCCCCGGGTAGTACACGCAATCCCCGGTCCAGTCCAGCCCCTCCTCTCCGGTCCCCCCCGAGCAGTGCGGACCTCACTGCCCCCCCAACCCCGGGAATGCAGGTAGGACGGGGACGGGGGAGGAAAGGCTGGGATAGGGACTTGGGATGTTCGGGTGGCAAAGCAAACCGATGCCCCCTTCCCCCCCCTCCCCGCATCTTCTCCCATTTTGGGGGGCTGCCAAAGTTTGGGGGGGACACCACCAATAACACATTTATTGCAAAACCAGCGCTGGACTTCGGACCGACGGGCTGGCATCAGGCCCCGCTGAAACCCATCTCACCCCATCCCATTCCCGGCCATCTGCTGGGACCCCCCAACACATCCTCCCCTCCCCATAAATCCCCCCTCGTGATTCCCATCCACAGGCTCGGCAGCCCTAGCAGTTTTTAACGTGCTTACTACACGTTTTCCAGGGTGTTTTTGGAGCTATATTTAAAGCACGCAGTCAGTGGCTGGATTTAGAAATCCAGGCATAAATCACATTAAAACATGGATGGTGACGATCCCAACGTGGCGGCGAAGCTTCGCCCTCATTCCAGCCTCCAGCCCCCTCCCCCTCCCATCTTAAAAGCAGAACAGAGTCCTACAGCGGGGTCCCGTTCCGCGCCCCGCTCCCAACCCCCCCAAACCCTGTAAGTTTAGAGGTGGGATTTAAAGACAAGAGGATTCCTGCTGGGATTTATTCAGATGGATCCTGGGGAATTTATTCATCGAGGAGGGGGTCGGTTAATTCAGAAAACCAGGGGTCCCCACCCCAATCCACTTGCCTGCAAAGAAAGTGCTGCTGTCCATGTGGAGAGGGCTAGGGGGGGTGCCCGATGAGGAGGTCCCCAGGGAAACAGCTTGGGAACCGAGAGAAGAATTCCTGATTAATGACCAGAACAGCTTGGGATTTTGTTTTTCTCCATAAATCCTGGCTGATTACAAACTCCACGCTTAGCCTAGCTGCGAGCTTTGCATGGGGGGCGGGGGGGAGCCCCAGAAATCCTCCCCCCAGAGGCTGTACCCAATGCCCAGGAGCAGCCTGATGCTGCAGCATCCTCTCACCATCCTGCTTCTGCTGATCCATGGCCCTGCCGATGTGCGAGAAGGGTCGGGGTGGGGGACAGGGGCATGGTTGGTGCTCCCCTCCTACCCCCCAATTCACAGCAGTTCCGATCCTGCAGCTTCTGGGTTTAGAAAGCTAAATGTCTCCCAACCACAGTCTGTGGTTCTCAAGTCCAAATAAAGCCTGCTGGGTTTTTCCCCTGGCCAGCACGGGTGTGTTTGTGGGGAGGTGTATGCACAAAACCACCACTCTGCTTTCCCCCTCTGCCACCTACACACCCACTTGTGTCCCCCCCAAATCCTGAGCAGGGACCTTCCATGTCAGGGCTTGCCCCATGCTGGGTGCCCTCTTTCTCACACCCTCTGCAAAGCCTCTACTATTGGGCTTTGCTCACAGCTAGACTGGATCTTTTATAGCTCAAGGTGAGTCTATTTCCCTTTTTTCCCCCCCCCTTTCCCCAATAATAACCTTTTTTCATCCGAGATCAGAAAAAAACCACCCAGGCAGGGCTAGGGGATGACAAACACACAGCCCATGGAGAGCCGTGAGAGCAACATGAATCCCAAAGCTGTAATTACTGTCTGTGTTCCTTGGCTATGGACTGGCTGCTAAATTGGTTGTAGGGTGCAGAAACGGCAGTTAGACCTTTTGGCAGAAAAAAATGTGGTTTAGCAGAGAAACATGGATGGGAAACCTCCTCAAATCTGCAATCCCCTTGTAATACCCCAAGTAGTACAGGCTCTGCATGTGCAAATTGAAAACAATACTGCATCCAGGAGAATGGGAACACTGAGCTCCCAACGAGATCTTCCCCAGCAAACTGAATGAATTGGGCATTTTCCCCTTGATCTCTCAGTTCCACCCAAAACATCCTCCTGGATGCAGGACACGAGCAAGCAGGAGGCAGTTAGCGTGTGCTATTTTGAGGTTTGATATCAAATAGATACCCTTGGCTTCAGCAGTTCTCCCTAGCCCAGCCCATAGGAGCTGCAGGTACTTTTGTATGCATACAAAACATTTGAACCTGGAAAATATTCACAGCTGCTCTTGCCGTTTTGACAGGGGCGAAGGAATCGCAGAGCATGTTAAGGAGATATTAAAAGCTGTGGTTTGAAGCTCCTAAAGCATTTTACTCAGCAGGAGATCCACTGAAAGAAGTTTAAAAGTTAACTGCATACTTGTGTGCCTTTGCTCTGTCCTTCTTAAAATTCACCTCTCCTATCTGCTTCTAATTTAAACAAGCAGAGCCCTCCAGGAACTGGAAAATCCAGATTTGCAGCATCTCCCAGGGAAAGACGATTTCCTACGTGCCCCCCCAGGGTGAGGGTCCTGCTGAAGGTTAAACTCCTGAGTGCCTCTGGTTTTGCACCAAGTTAATCTTCCCCCAAAATAAAAGACCAGGGCAATGCTGATGAAAACTGCTCCCATGTCACCAGCTGGTCCTTGGCTTGGTCTCATTCCTCTTCCAGAGCCAAGCAGGGATTTCACCATCTCTGCCAGCATTAAATGCTCATCCCTGCCATGTGCCCTGGCCTGCGTCAGCTTCCCCACCTGAAAACAAGGTAAACCCATCCACCTCCCCAGGCTACATTATCATGCCTTAAAATTAACACTCACAAATGTATTTTCACATCCCTTCCTGAGAGGCACCAGAAGCTCTAGGTGTTATTAGAGCAGATCTTTTGCCTTTTAACAGCTGTTAATTGCCATTAAAACCAAACATCCACAGTGTTACTGGAATAGCATCTGAGTTTCCATGCCGCATGTTGCAGAGCCTGTGTCTGTGCTCAGTCTTGCTCTCCTGCACGTGCCAGCCTGCAAGGTGCCATCACTAAATCCTCCCTCACTGGTCATTATCTTGCCTACTGGGACCCATTTTTTGGTCCCCCTCATGCCAGTTTTTTTCCTTCACCCTTCCCACCATGCCAGAAGTCATTGCACCAGACATGCTGTCATTGCAAGAAACTCAACCCTCAGCCCCCCCAGACTTGTTAGTGGAAAAGAAGATGGGATGCCAAATCTGTTCCCAAAAGTACCCTGAAGAAGCAAGTAGGAACCTGCCCATGAGGAAATGGGTCCCTAAGTCTGAATCTGGCCTGCAGCTGCCAGCAGAAGCACGTGCTGGGTGTCACAGGGATGGGAATAGTCTGCTGTGACAAACGAACCCAGAGTAAATCACTCACTAACAGGCAGGGCTGGGGGGAAGGCTGCCAGCCTTGTCCTCCTGGGAGCCACCATGGTGGAGGCTCCTCTCCACTTCC
Source organism: Galbula dea (assembly GCA_013399015.1). Taxonomy (NCBI): domain Eukaryota; kingdom Metazoa; phylum Chordata; class Aves; order Piciformes; family Galbulidae; genus Galbula; species Galbula dea. The sequence goes on from VWZX01002138.1 coordinate 231,180, forward strand.
CTTTGGGGTCTGTCGAGCCAGACCTGTCAACAGCATCCCTCCATCAACTGGTGTGTATCCCCCCATCGCCTGGTGAGTACCCTCCCATCACCTGTTGTGCATCCCTCTATTACCTTAAGGCCCAGGATCTGCAACCACCAGATGGAGAAGCCAAGTGCTAGGCAGTGGAGAAACTCTTAGGAAGACAAAGTGGCAGGAGTTTTCCCTGTGTCCAGGAAGCTGCTGGCTCCTCATACCCCTCCTGGGTGTTCTATGCACCCACCTGGGAGTCCCCCAGCACAGCCCATGTAAGGTACCAAACCACTGTTGCTAAAACACGAGATAGATTCAGTGGGGCAAGAGGGAAGGAACTATCAGTGCTTCCAAACCCTTAAGCATCTTATTAGACTCTATCCTGAACCCCAACACACAGAGAGTGTCCATGGCTGTCTCCCAGGCTGTCCCCTCTCTGTTCCCATCACCCCACTCCTCTGCACAGCTCTGAGTGAAGCCAAAGAAGGAGCGGTTGGACAAGATGAGACCTTTCTGCTCCACAAAGCTTGTCAGCCAGCAGCACTGGGCTTGTAATTATTATTTCCTTAAAGACGAGCTGGGCAGCTATAGACAAAAAAAAGTCTCCTCTTGTTGGCACAGGAATTTGATGTCCTAGTGACTGTTTTTGTACCGTGCCTGTTAAAGGAAAGAGCTCGGCAGGAGGGGGAAAGAGAGATTTAATTATAGAGCTGCATTGTGATTTTGCACACATAGCTGGCTGTTGTAATCAGGTTACAAGTGTATCTGATTTTCCTCCCTCCCCTCCCTCTTTCTCCTCTCTCTCTTTCCTTTTGTTACTTTTTTCCCCCTCTCCCTTTTCCTTTCGGTGGTCCAAATTAGTTGCTTATGTTTGGGTGATGCAGAGACAAGCTGTTATTTGGCTTCACTGAAGATCTTGATCAAGGGAATAATGCTTCTGAAGAGCCTCAGCAGCAATTTGCTGGAGCAACCTCCCAAGCTGTGCTGGGATTCACATCCCACCATCCTGGGGCTCCCCTCCCACCACCACAATAAAGGGGGACACACATAGACATCTGCCCCCTCCATGCTCCCCACCAAATTCCTGCACACGCAGGATTCCCTCAGTAAATAGAGGCTTTTGAAGAGGAGGAGCTCTATTTACCTCTGTTGGGGTAGGAGGAAGAAAAGACAGGAGACAAGAGTAGGTTTAAAAGCAACTTTACGTTTTTCTATCCGAGGCAAGTGATGCCACACTTGGATTGGGGACTCTTGTTGGGTTTATTTAGGTATCCATTTTTGTCCATGTGAATTCTTTTTTACATTTCAAATAACAGGATTATTTCCCCAGGGGGTAATATCCTGTAATTTGAACACAATAATGGGAATAAATTACTTACTTAGAACTAATAACGACAGCCTGATTCCAATATATATAGGAACTGTAACAGCTTTGGTTAGTTAAAGTGTAATTGTGTCGACGGATGACATTTTCTTTCAAAGGAATCTGAATGACTTTTAATTAAATTTGCTGGGGGTGGGGAAGAGAGGGAGAGATATGCTGGGAGAGCTCGGCTCCTGGGGCTGCCCGCAGGTCCCAGACATGGTGCCCCAAGCCAAGCATCACCCCAAGACGAGCATTAGCCTGAGCCGAGCATCAGCCCGGGCCAAGCATTACCCCAAGCTGAGCATCACCCTGGGTTGAGCATCACCCTGAGCCGAGCATCACCCCGAGCTGAGCATCACCCCAGGTCAAGCATCACCCCAGGTCAAGCATCACCCCGAGCTGAGCATCACCCTGAGCCAAGCATCGCCCTGCTGTTGCCAAGTTTCCAGATCAGGCACATAACAGGGTAGAAGGATCCCCTGGATCCCTCCACTAATCTGGACGGCCAAGAGAGGTTTGCAAGGTTGCAGCTTAAGGAGAAGGAATAGCTTCCTCTACCCCAGTCTGCACAGTTTAGCATTCCCAGGAGGAGAGATTGGCATCTTCTAGAAGGATTGCTCTGCCCCAGGCACCACTGGACCATCCCTGCCCTCGAGTATGGGTACTGGTTTCTCAGAGATGCAGGAATGCTGCAGTAAGACCCCACTGGGCCTCCAGGGCACTGACTCTGTCTCCTGTCTCACCTTGCCAGAGCAGCACCTCTGCTGCTGCCCTGGATGGGCAGGGAGGGGTGAAGGGATGATGGGATAAAGGGAGGGAGAGTGTGGAGGGCCTGGAGAGGATGGTGTGGTTGAAAGGGAGAGCACATCCCCTGGAGGGAATGGAGGCATGGAGGAATGGTGGGCTGGAGAGATGGAGAGGATAGTGGGGATGGAAGGATGGAGAGATAGAATCATAGAATCCTTTTCTTTGGAAAAGACCTTTAAGATCATCAAGTCTAATCATTAACCTAACACTGTCCCTCAGTATCACAGCTACAACTCTTTTAAATCCCTTCAGGGCTGGTGACTCCACCACTGCCCTGGGCAGCCTGTACCAGGGCCTGACAACCCTTTCAGGGAAGACGTTTTTCCTAATGTCCAACCTAAACCTCCCCTGGTGCAACTTGAGGCCATTTCCTCTTGTCCTTTTGCTTGTTACTTTGGAGAAGAGACCAAGTCCCACCTCTCTCCAACCTCCTTTCAGAAAGCTGTAGAGAGTGAGAAGATCTCCCCTAAAGGGATGGAAAGATGGAGCCCAGCCCATTTGCTGAGCAACAGCCTGGGCCAGGCAGAGGGCAGTTCCCATATCCTGCCCTGGGCACTACTACATTGCCTCTACCCACGGTAGGGAACAGAGGAGCTGACCGAGGGAAGGAGGTGCCGGCAGCCAGGCAAGGCTCTGCTGCCAATGTTGCCTCCGTGGGGGTTCCCAGGGAGGACAGCTCTGCCCGACGAGGACCTGCACCACCAGCCGTGCAACCCAGCTCCTTGCTCTCAACCGAAACTCCCCTGCAAGCCCCGAGCTTTGCGCCTCTCCCCGCCACTGGCTTCAATGCCAACCGCTCCTCAGGTTCATTCCTGAGTCAGCAGCACGCGAGGTTCCCTTTGGAGGCAAAAGAAAAAAGCATCTTTCAGCCGCAGCATGTAGAAAGCCAAGTTCCTGCCCCGAAATATCTCTGAGAGGAGCAGCGTGCCTCTGCCAGCAGCTCCAGCCTCCTCCAGGACTCATTTTCCTCTGTTTATCTTGAAAATATTTCTGTGCTGAGGTCCCACCCCGAGCGGCAGAGCCCTGCGAGGCTGCCTCCAGCCTGACACACGGCCGCTTGTTTATCCAGAGCCAGTTTTACAAATAGCTTATTAAGCCCAGAGGTCTGTTTGCTCGAGGAAAACCTCATGGAGCAGCCCCTGCAGCCCTCTCTGATGTGCATCGAATGGCTGAGGCCTCTGCAACTGCAGTGTCTGCCAGGTTTTGGAATCAATCATGATTTTAAAAAATAACAAGTGTGCTGGTGATGGAGCTTTCACCACCCTCAACATCTCTGAGCTCCTGGAGCTGATGTCCCAGCTGGGATTTTGGGGCAGTGTGGGACTGCTGTGGCACTGCCAGCTCTGGTTCATGTGATCCCACGGTGGCAGCTGCCAAGTAGTTTGTGCTTTTTGCAAGACCCCTCTGCTGTTGTTTGGCTGCTGTTTTGGGGGGTGGGGGCTGCAGGGGCTTGGATTGCAGGGAGTATTTGTTTCAGGGGTTGCTGAACTGGTCTTGCTTTGGGTGCTGCTGCAAACACACCCAAATCCATCAGAGATTAGGACAATAATATGCTGAGTACAATGATCCTGGCAGGAGCCCATTAGGATCTTGCCTGCACCTCTGCTGCCCACCCGGCCCCGGGACTTCCCAGGATCGAGCTGGGATGGAGGCTTTCAGCCCATAGCAAACAGTGCCAGGCATGCCCCACAGGGCTCAAGCCTGATCATGGGCACTGCTGTGGCCACAGAGTCCAGCAGACCCTCACCTGAGCATCTCTCTATCCCTGCTGCCACCACTGCCCTCTGCAAACAGAACAGGAGCCCAGCTGTGTCCCCTCCTCATTACCACTTCCCAGCGTTGGACCCAGCAACGACCTGGCATGCACACCCCAAGCATTCCCCACCCCAAGAACCCCTAAAGCATCACTCCCAGAGCACACACACAATCCTGTAACACAGAAACATTCATAACCTAGTTGATGAGATTAAATTACCTGGCCCCTGAAAGAATAAAGGAGGCATTCAGCCATTTGTAACCTCTTTTCCCCTGCCAAGGCCAGACACCACAGTGACGGTCATGCACAGAGGCAGAGAAACACGAGCCCTCACCTCTCCCTCCGAGGGTGACCCCAATCTGCCCTATGTCCCCCCCCTTCTTCCACCCTTTAACACCCAGGAAAGCAAATGCGTCGCTCGCCCGTCAGGAGCTCCCTTATCTTTTAATAAAACCTTTAAGAGCAGAAGTCAGGCAATGCTGGCACAAAGGCAACTAAACCTCCTCCCGGGACATTAATCATTTTCTTTGACATGTTTTGCTAATTAGCCAAAGCATTTGCCTTGACAGGGGAGAAATTGGGGCCTGGGAAAAGAAAAAATGAAAGAAGAAGGAGGAGAGGTGGAAAAGGAGGAAGAAATGGGGGGAAGGGGGGTGAAAGGAGCTGTCTTTGCTTCTGTGCCGTCCAGCATCACCTTGCTGGGAGAAAACCTGGCTCCAGCCCTGTCATGAGGTTATCAGGACACAAGGATGTGTGATATAGGTTTTACCTTCCCCACCCCACTCCTTATTACCTCGGTTACGTGTTACATATTATTACATATAATTATTTTTTAGGTATGGAGCAGTGCTGGGAGATTCAGAACATGCTGTTTGGAGGTTTAACTCCTGGCTTTATCTTTTACATGGCAGTTAATCCTTGGGACACATGTTTCCTATCAGCTGTTGATACTTAACATACACTAAGTGTCTTATTAAATCACAGCAATGGGCTCCATGCAGACCTCTCCCCCCAAATCTCATCCCAAGGGCACCCCGAAGGCAGCTGGACCACCTTGGCTTGGGCACTGCTTTTGGGTGCACAACATATAGTACCCAATAGGGAGAGGAATACAGCAGGGTGAAGGCTCCTCTGCAGCAGGAATTCAGCCTTTAAATTGGGTCTGTGAGCCTTGAGCAGGCACCACTCCTGCACATGGGGAGAATCCCTTCCATTTTCTTACAATATATTATTTTAAAGGGGTTTCTGGCAACACTGTGGCAACAGGGAGGAGCCTACCCCAGGCAGAACTTGCTACTGCCCCAGCAAGACATCTCCTTCCAAGAGTCTGACCTAGTTTCCATAGGACCTGATGGGTTTTTGGGAGTAGGGACCACAGAGAGAGCAACCCACAGTGAAATCACTCTAATCCACTGCATTGAAAAGAAACATCCGAAGGAGAAACCATCGCCTGCTCACATCTCCTTCCAGCCCGGCACGGCAACATTTTGGCTCCTGTCCCATCTCTTAACATCAGCTCTTCATCCGAAACCCCTCAGGAAGAGCAGGGCAGAAAACCACACAGCACAATCCCCTTTTCTCCACAAAAAAACAGGTGTAAGGACAACTAAATTGGGTGGCAGATTCCCCCTCCCCCACAGGAAGGGTACCCACCTGGGGATGTCCCCTGCCCACGACAGCTCAGCCATTCCCACCGATGTGTACAAGGGAGCGAGAGAAGCATCCTGGAGCCAAGTCAGTCCTCTGGGAAGCGTTAAAGAAATAAATCACAGCTCTTTGCTCCTCTTCAGCACGAGCTTCTCATTGCTGTGGGATGACACACAGCATCCCCTCCAAAACAAGGCACTTTATTATGATTCTGTTTCTAATTTGGGGGCTGGAAGTCATTTTCCATCCCAGCGTCCAAACTGAACCATCCCCCTCCCAAAGAATAATACTAATCTGCTTTCCAGAGAGCAGCAGCAGGGTCGGTGCTCTGTGAGAAGAGGGTGATGGTGCAGTAAGTCAGGTAGCAAAGCCTGTGGTGGTTAGCACCAAGGAACATCCCTCTCCATGCTTGTTTCCAAGGAAAAGAAAAAACAAACAAAACCCCCCACAAAACAAAACAAAAGCAAAAAAACCCACAAACCACCAAAATACCCCAAAAGCCAATTCAGTTAAATATAGAGCTGTCCTGAGCTCCCTCTGAGACCAGCCAGGGCTGGGTTGGGTTGATCCCTCCTGAACTCTGTCCCTGCCCTCTGAAGGATGGAGGGAAGTAAAAGCAGATCCAGCTTGTTCCCTACAGGACAGGAAGGAGCTGAGCTAAGTGGCAAGGTCCCACTTTGTCCCATCCTGCCTGGCCCTGGGGACAGCAGGGGCATCCAGGAACACCCAAGCTGACTCACACCCCGTCCCCATCCCTGGCAATGCCATAGACCTTGCCAAGAGACTTTGGGGGCAGACCCAGCATAGCCAGTGGCACTGATAGAAGTGCCAAAACCAGCACACGAGGAGCTGGCATGGGGTGGTGGAAAACTTCCAAGCTTCCTTTGCTGTTTTATAAGAGCCACTCAGTAATAATAATAATAATAATCATCATCATCCCCCCAAAATTCAATCCTGGGAGTGTGACCAGGCTGCTTCCTGGGCAGCTTGCAGAGCATGGTTTGCAGATCCAGCCCTGCACAGACACAGTGGGGAAAAAAGGGCCTTCAGGTGAGGTAAGCTCTGCAGGAAGTTCAGAAGCCCAGATGTTTTCATGCCAAAGATGTTTAAAAAAGAAAACAAAAGGAGATCGAGGCATGGAGGCAGAAACACCCAGCATGCCGAGCGGCCGCTGCAAAACAAGTCTTTTTCCGTGAGTCACCAGTGGAAAGAGCAGATCAAGCATCCCAGGGGTGGGCTCAGCTGGAGCTGGCTCCTCATCCCCACCATGGCCAGAGGGATGCTCAGATGGGGAATGCTGCCCTGTGCACCTTCACTGTGCCGCTCTCAGCCCCAGGCCAGTTCAGGGTGCCTGATCCTGCTGCAAGGCTTTCCCTAGGCTGCCAGAAAAATCCCTTTGGGCTCACTCTAGGATGGATTCAGTGGAAAGCCCCAAGGGTTGAGGGCCTCAAGGCAGCATCCTGGTGGTGTTTAGAGACAGGGAGCTGTGTTTAGTCTGTACTAGCGGTGCAGGATTTTCCTGACCTCCCTTTTCCCAACCATCAATATTTCACATGGAGACCCAACGTATGCCCTCACCGTGGCCTCGGGGCTGCTTCATGGCTCTGCCACTGTTCCCTGCACCTCGGTGTTCCCCCAAGACCCTCGGGGTCTGAGGGAGGCAGCGACAGGAGGAGAAATAAAAATAAATAAAGGAAAGAGGAAGGAGCAACCCAAACCAAACAGGTTTGATTTATCGGTGGCGGGAAGGAGGCAAACGTGTTGAAAGGCAGCACAGGGAGTCCCAGGGCTCGTAAATCCCGTCGGGATACACTTCCATGCACTGGGAAAGTGGGAGGTTACCGGCAGGGTGAAGTTTAGGAAATCTGGGGTGGGGTTTTTGTTTGGTTTATAAGAAGGCAATGATGAAGGGGAAGCAATGCTCTGCAACCCCAGCCACACTCCCCGGGGCAGCACCCAAGGCAGGGTGACGGCTGCCCTCCCGGGAAGGGATGGGATTGCATCCTCGGGAGGGCTGGAGCTCTGACCCATCATCATCACCCGCAGAATAACAGCAATACTGGCTGTGTTGTGGGTACAGAAACGGCACGTACGTGTTGCTGGCTGGCTTTCCTGGCAGCTTCAGGCAGCATTTGGCTGCACAGGAATTTGGAAGCTGCCTTAAATCCAGACAGAAATGAGAAAAAGCTGAGAGCCACTTTCCGAGCAGAGTTCAGCTGCAAATCTCTGCTCGGCAGCAGCTCGGAGCAGGGCACCATCTGCGACCGCCCTCGCCTGCTCCTCCTGACACGTGGGGTCAGGGATGAGGTCGGAGGTATGGCTGCCAGGTATTGCATCCTCCTCCATGTGGACATTGAGGAGGGCTCAGAGCACACCTGGACACCATCGCTGACCTCCTCCCACTCCCTAAAAAGCCTCCTTGGCCATGACGCACCTCAGCATCCAACCCTGCTGAGACTGCCCCAACAATCCACAGCACTGATCTGAAACCCCATAAATGCACCTCACCTTTGTCCCAGGGCTGCTGGTGATTGCTTTCAGCTCGTGGATGTGCTGGCTCAGCTGAAGACCGACACCAGGCTTTACCTTGACCTTGAGATCGACAGGGCAGTGATGGCATTGCTGGGAAGCCCCATGGTCAGTAGCCACACTTGCTGCTCCCTTTGTGGGACATAGAGGAGGAAAGGGATGAAAAAGTGGCAGGAGGTGCTGAGTGCTCTGCAGATCAGCAGCAAAACTGCAAAGAAATTCAAAATCACCTGAGAGCCTTCTGGAAATGTTCAGGAAAGTGCTTCCCTACCTCTGGAGCTCTGCACAGGCAGCCATCCTCTTGCAGATGTGGTGCTGGGGTCACCTCAGCCCCATACCCATTCAGAGTCCAGCTCTGGCTCTTCATGCCCCCAAATCCACTTCCATGAACCTGCCTGCTGTATCCTGGCTCATCCTATTTTTGGGAAATTCAGTGTTTCTTGGGAAAAACAGGCCCAGTTCCTGTGATGGGAGATTACCTGTATCTGCCCTAAACTGGTCACCACCTGGCATGAGGTTGCTCCCTCCAGCCACAGCACTCCTGGAAATAACTACGATGAGTTTCTAGCTGCACATGGGAACAGCCACACCAGCTTCAAGCCTGAAATGAGTGTATAGCAGCACCACTCCCAGCCCACTCCAGCTTCCCAGCCCAAGCTCAGCTTCCCCAGTAACATCCTTGGGTGGAGAGAGTCCTGGCTGATGAATGGTACCCATCCATCCCTGCGTCACCAGAGGAGGCTCCAGGATTTGGTTTACCCCTCATCCTAGAGAGCTGAGGAGGAGCAGCAAAGCACTTTCCACCGCAGTGATTTTTTATCTCACTTAGGAGAACATTTTAAATTAATATTGCCATTACCCCATGCACTTGCTGTATAAACAAGGCTTCTCCTTGATGGTTTAAATGGCCTCAAATCACACACCTTAATTAAGGCATCCGTCGGGGTAAATAACTGGGCTCACCGCTCTGCCAGACGGAAGGGAAAGCCCAGGCTGAGGAGGAAGGTTTGCTGCAGGAAGGAATACACTCTGAAATAAAGCTCAAACCCCCATTTTCTTTGGGTTTCCAGGCTCTTTTCTCATTCAGGGACAGGGACCAACCCAGGGGACCCCACACCATGTCCCCTGCGAGTCCCTGCATTTGCCCTAAGGGGATTTTTCTGTCTTCTTGCCCTAGCTCAAACGCCTGGGACACAAGGATCATTATTCACTATCATTTTAGTCCCAAACTCAAGTCTGATGGGAATGGGATCCCAACCACACCACTCCCTGTTTTTCAGACATCTTGGTCAGCTGCTTGAGCATCGTTCTGGGGAGCAAATGGCTTTTCCCTGTCAGGCTGTGGCTCACGGTGCCTCTCCTCACCAGAGAAGCTCTTGATCGTTGTGGAAAGGGCTCAGCTTTGCTTTGGCAGAAAGCTGCTTTCTTGGCAAAAACCTAAAAAACCCCCAAGCTTTCTGTAAGAAAAATAGATGGTTTGGGATGACCAGGGGATGGTTATCAGGGATTCAGGGCTGGCTTTGGTCCCCCAATGTCCCCATCAGGCAGAAAGAGCCATTTTTGCTAATTGTTAATAATCCACTGCAGAGAGGGGAGGGGGAAAATAAAACATTCCCTTTGTGCCCTACTTTATGCACAGACAAGAAAATGCCATAAAACTAAACCAAACAAACGAACCAAGAGGCAAAGAGAAAAATCACATTAGCCTGAATCATAAATCCCAGAGAGGGGTATTTACAGGCTGAATTGCCAAGTGCATTGAAACTGCCGAGGCTCCAAAAGCAGATAGCCATAAAGGCAGACAACGGCCCTGAAAAAATGCTTTGATTAGGATCTGGGCAGCATTCAGCCCAGATGTTCATTTGTCAATGAAAGAAGGGATGGGGGGGAGGTGAGAAAGGCTTTAAATTAATCTTTACAACTAGAAAGGAGCTTGTAATACACACCATATGGGGAGAAACGTCCTTCGAAACCCCTCAGCTTCCCCCAGCTCCCTGGGTTTGGAGCCAGGCTGGGATGCTCCGGCCGGAATGTGTCCTCCCCAGCTCCCATCACCACTTCATCCCTCTATTTTCTCCATGCACCAAACCCCCTGTGAACCCAAACTGCTCAGCTCAGCCCACTTCCACATGTGCTTTTTTTTGTAACCATGAACAAAACAAACTGCAATTCCTCTTACAACACCAGCTCTCTTTTTTATTTCCCTCCCTCCCAGTCCCAGACACCTGCTCCCCCCTCCCTCCAATATCCACATGTGGTTTCCCTTTAACCCTTCTGAGATGGCAGCAGGCAGGGGGGGATGGAGGTGGAGAGGGACAAGGCTGTTTATTAAATGCCAACCATTCAAATTAATTCCCCTAATGGACTCGCCGACATCATGGTGTGCATTTAAATGAACACTTTGTCATATTTCATAGCCAACCTGCAGCTCTCTGCAGAGCAAACCTGCTGGAAAGCCAGGGCTGAGAACAGCAGCAATGACAGAGACAAACCTAAGAAGAAATAAATAAAAATTAAATACAAATCCCAAATGTAGTGCGGAGGTAACAAGGGAGAGCCCGGGAAGCTCTTGGAAATATGGAGATGGGTTGCAAGTGAGACCTTAGGTAAAGTAAGAAGAGGTTCTTGTCCTCATGAAAGGAGGAAAATTCTTCTTGCTGCTGCGGTATCTAACCCTCACCTGGGATAGAGACCCCCTCACCTGGGACAGAGACCCCCTCACCCAAGCCAGCACACAACGCATGCATGCACAAACACAGTTGCTGCATGCCCCAGCTATGCCATGCTCCAATCTCTCCTCCCATCTTGTTCCCTCTCTTTCCCCCATTAAAAGCTGTCAAGGAGATTTCTTTCCACCTTGGAGGGTTCTTCTCCCTTTCTCCACCCTGCCCTGCTCACTTCCCCAGGGGCCAGAGGACAAGAAATCGTCATGATCAGAATTACAGACTGGTTTGGTTTGGAAAGAAACTTTAAAGGTCATCTAGTCCAACCCCCCTGCAATGAGCAGGGACGTCTTCAACTGCATCAGGTTGCTCAGAGCTCCAAAAGAATTTATCTGGAATGGTTCCAGGGATGGGACATCTATCACCTCTCTGGGCAACCTGGGCCAGGGTCTCACCAGCCTCATTGGAAAAAAATTTCTTCATTCCATCTAGTCTAAATCTCCCTCTTTCAGTTTAAAACCACCACCCCTTGTCCTGTCACAACAAGCCCTGCTCAAAAGACTGTCCCCATCTTTCTGATGTGCCCCCCTTTAAGCACTGGATGGCACTGGGGAAAGGGAATGGAGAAGGTATTGCTGCTCCCCTTGTGTTTGGCATCCCCACCTGAGAAGGGACTTTTTCCCACCATGAGGTCCAAGGGAAGAGGGAACCTTTGTGGTCCAGGATTGGGATGCAGGTGGCAGCCTCAGCATGGCTTTGGCATGGGTAGGAGAGCAGAGGGAGCAGCAAGAACTGGCAGCTTGGTCTGTCCCCATCCTTCTGTCCCTGCTGAAGGTCAGTGAACACCGATGGGCCAAGGAAGCAAAAAGGATGAGAGCAGGTGCCTTTCTGCAGGCTGGGGTCAGCAGGTGGGATGCTGGTGGCTTTGGAGAAGCAGAGATCTGCCGTGCTGTTTGGAAAGCAAAAGTTAAACCAGATTTAGCTGATGATGCCTGAACTCATGAGGTATCAGCAGCCCAAGTAAAATGGGAGTTGGGGGAGGAAATAGCTCATGTTGGAGAGCACCACTGGAACAGCAAGAGCATCCCTGCAAGAGACTGGAACAGGAACTAGCTCAGGAGGGTTTTGGGTTTCGGCAGCAACTCAAGCTTCTTGGTCACACATGGAGCAAGGGGCCAAGCCCCTGCAGGGCCACAGGAGCTGTTCAGCCAAGGGTGTTTGCTCTCAGTAACACCTGTAAGCAGAGATCTCTTCTTTTACCCTTGTGCATCCCTGAGCATGGACACTTCATGCTCCTGCTGCCACAGAGCCACAGCCCCTGCTCCCAGAGGTCCTGGTCCTCGTCCCCCCAGCTCATCCTTGAACCCCCAGGGCTGGGGAAGGGAGAAGATACTATGGGCACAGGGCACTTACTGCCTGTCCCCAGCCAGCAGGGCTGGGATAAGATGGAGGTGCTCAGAGCGAAGCAGCTCAGTGATGTAGCTGGAAAGCAGGGGGTGGAGGAGGGACATGGATTCCCCACACGTCTGTCCATCTGTCTGTCTGTCCATCCACTATGCCATCAGCACAGCAGCCCCTGCCACAAACAGTGGCTGCAAAAACATTAATAATTGTCGCCATAGCAGCCCTTTCATTTTCTTTCAGCACCGTTGGCAGAAGGGAAACATCTGGAGTCAGCATTTCTTCCCCAAAGGGCAGCAAAGGGTTCAGAGGGCTAGGGAGGAAGAGGAGGAGGAGGAAGGAGACATTCACCTCATCTTGGGGAAGGGACGTGGCATATTCTGTGCGGTGTCTGCTACATGGTGCCAGGCAAGCGAGGCACCAACCCTCCTGGGGTGAAGGGTCCAAACACCCGTAGCACCCCAACCTGGAAATCAGCCCCTACAGGTCCCAAAAGCCATGGGAGCCAAGCAGGTCTTGGAAATGCCCAAGGTTCCCCCAGGACCAAGGAAACATCAAGGTTTGGTTGCTGGGAAGGACCCTAGGGAACTGAAGGAACGGGGATGCTCCTGGTATCCTGGGCAATGGGTGAGAGGGGAAAAGGGCTTATAGAGAGGGAGCACATCTGGGGACACCGGCTGACATCACAGCTCAGCCAGGATTCATCATCCCTTCTTCAAAGTCCTTCTGGACCTTATCCCAGGTCCTCCGAGGTCCCCTGGGGCAGGAGCATACCCCCCAGCCAGCAACACCTGGGATGCAGGTGAGGAAGGGTCCCATCCCATCCCTGGCAGGTCCCCAGAACCTAGCAGGACACTTGAGGCCAGCACGGGATGTGCGGGCAGGACTGAGTCCCGGCTGGCCCGTGTCCCCAAGGTGGAACAGCCCCCAGGCAGGCTGCAGTGACATCTGCTGGGCTTCCACTCATGGGAGTTCTCCAGCTCTGGGCATGCCGAAGACCCTCCAGCCCCACGCCACCACCAGCTCCTACAGAGCTCCACACGAGAGCCTGAGGTCTCCCAACTCCGACCTCCATATTCCCAGTCCCAAGACCACCGTGATCCTCTCCAGCTCCTGTTCAGGCACCTCCACACCATATACCCTACCGTCAGGTCCAGGCAAAGCCTCCAGACCACTGCAGCCAGGGAAGAGGGGACATCTCCCCCCCTCCGCAGCACCCATGCTTCCTGAGGAGGGGCCCGGGGAGAGGGGTCTCTATGCTCTGGAGATGACCAAGGAGCTGAAAAACCTGCATTAAAGAAG
>VWZX01002139.1:1491-52664 GCA_013399015.1 Galbula dea
ACAGGGAATGCTGGCACAAGGAACAAACAGTAAAACCACAGAAAGGTAGGGATCATTAACAATGGTAACATAAATCTTACATAGAGACAAGAAAGGAACAGGGACAAAGAAAACTATTACCCAACCTAAATTACAGCCAGCAGAACCAAGAAAAGTTCAAAAGTTCACTGAGGAAGAAGAACAAAAACACGACCACCGAGGATGAAGTAACAGGATGTACCACCAGAAATCTCCCCAAAATGAAGACTCCACCCCTGACTCTGCCCTAACTCCGCCTGCTATGAATATTATAATTAGATGTTGCAATAATATGAATATACATGTAAAAATGATGTAATCTCTCATACAAATTGTATAAATAGTCTGATTTTTGCTGACTGCTTTGGAACTCTTTTGTCCAGCATGATCTGGGAGTTCCCCAATGTTGCTTGAAATAAATACCTCGCTGCTTAAAGACTAAAACTTTGTCTCTGAGTAATTCCATAGAGCGTTTTGGGGCATAATTCTCGGCTTCAACACTACTAGAAGCTTGTTCTGTCAGAATCAGAATTTAGCAATGAGCTGTTATTTGTCGACAACACCTCATAAAGAGCTTTTCATCTGCTTGCTTGATCCATAACATTGTTAAAGAAAAAGGATCTGGCACTTCCTCTATGAGCACTGGGGCAATGGTATTAAATATTCCAGCCCCTCTTTAATGGAGAAAACAAGAATGTAAGAGGCTGTTGTTAGCATAAAGTCATTGCATGTTTCCTTGCCATTTCAAGGAAAGTACTTTTCACATGCAGTTCAGATCTCCTTGTGTTTTGCCGCTTAGGATAGCAAGGAAAAAAGAATGGTATATTGCCTGTCACTCAAAATTGGAACTTTGCATAACATGAATTCACTGTTAATCCCCATGGCCAGTTCATCACCAGGTCTCAGCAGCCTGGTACTAACAGACCAGGAGAAGAAGGTCAAAGGGTCTTAAGAGATACTTACTGTAAAGAAAAAGGGATAAGCATTTTTTCCCAGCTTCTTCAGCAGAGATTCCTGCAAGTGGGAGAGAGTCTCTGGCTTGTCAGCAGGTGGGTACACTTGGACCCGAGAGAAGAATAGGTCCCGTCGGAAGGTGAGGCCAATCACATCAATGTCTTCTTGGCCATACCGGAAAGCACAGGTCAGGGACACATAAACTGGAAAGAAGCACATGATGAGTACATGCAGGCATGCAGCAAGAATGGGATGTAAAATTGTCCTGCACTAGAGAGTCAGGGAAACCCATTTCAACACTGTTGTATAACCTGGTAAGTATTCATACCATATGTAAGAACATACTTTATGTTGAGAAAGAAGCCCATCCACTGGGGAAGAGTTACATTTGTACCCTTAAAACAATGAAAAGGCTCTATCCCAGAATCTTACTTCAAAGGAGGACTAGGAATCTCTGAAACATATATTGTACAAAACCTCTGTCCTGGCTTGGGTTAAAACAGAACTAATTCTGTTCAGTAATTTTACTTTTTAGCTCAAGCTCCTCTAAGAAACTGCACTTTCTGAAACTAGCAGCATGTTTTCCCAGACACTGTCAGTTTTTAGCAGTGATAAGGCCTAATGTTTAGATTTACTGCCAGGGATTGGTATGCAGAGCAAGGTCACTGCTAAATCTTGTGTCTCCTGTTGGGGGGTGTAGAGAAAAGGCTGCACCTTTAGGGAGGAGCAGACAGGGCAGATGACCCTAAACTGACCAACTAAAGTACTCCATCCGATATACGTCATATTTGATATTTAAGCTGGGGGTCAGTCCCTCCTTGCTAGATTTTTTCTGGGATTTTCCTTTGATTTTTCTTTGATCTTTCCTTGTTGGATTTCTCTTGGAGGATTCTGATTCCTGATTCCCTTGTGAGATTCCCTTTCCTGACTCCCGGATTGCTGGATTGTTTTCCTGTGCTTCGGTGATCCCTAAGTTCCTGCATCCAGTACCAGGATCCAGCCCCCTGAGCTGGACTCATCTGCTGCTGAGGCCTACTGCCGCAGTATCAGTGGTGATATAGTTACCATCGAGGGGGTTTGGGTTCGGTATTGGGTTCTGTACATATTTGTATATATTTCATTTAACATTATTGTTATTATTAAAGTAGTTTTAGTTTTATTTTCCAGTCCACAAGTCTCTCTGTCTCTCCCTTATCCCCTTTCCCTTCCTGTGGGGGAGGGCGAGGGGGGTAAGGGGGAAGCATCTGTCATTGGGTTGGTGGTCAGCCCAGCCTCAACCCTCGACAACCTCAAACCTTTTTTTCCCTTGATAATTGCAGGATCCACCAATACAACACCATCTGAAAGGAAGGAAAGAAAAAGATATTAACAAAGGATAATCAGCACTGAGAGAGCAGAAAGGGCAGCACATATCCTTGTGGACTCACCTACAGGTTCCACACTCCCTACATTGTCAATGAAATCTCGCTTTCCCAGGTAGATGGTCAGCTGTAAGGAGATGACCAGGGTTGAATTACAAAGTGTTGATGGTTATGTGGTTGTGTGTTGAGCAGGGGGAACAAACTGGAGAGCTGTAAATCTTGTAGGGATCAGAACAATTTCACTTTAAACAGTTTGGTTTTGTTTTTTTTTGTTTTGACTTGTTTTTACAGCAAACATGCAACCCTCAACAGGATTATTCACATGCTTCAGGACATCAGAAGTGAAGACCTGAGGTAGACCTTCTCTCAAAAGTACAGCATAAATACTTGTGCATGGGACAAAGAACTACAGATGTAAAGATTTTTGGTGCCATCAGGTTGGAAAGACAATGAATGAATCAGCTTTGTTGCTTTGTTTTAAACATTTACCAGCTGGAGTATAACCCTGGAGGATAGAGAAGCAAGTTGCCTTCCTCTTGTGTTATAATATATGAGAAGCTTGCCCTATAAACTCTGTTTATGTTATTTCCTCAAACTTAGCACTAAATACAGTTCAGGGTCCTTCTTCAGAAAAAAAAAATCAAGGGGATAGGAAAGAGCTTTCTAATAAGTCTCCTGTCTGACTACAAGTAAAACTCATACCTATATAATGCCATTATTGTGGTACTCACAGCTTTGTCACGGGTGCTTTTCTTGAAAATAACTTGTTTCCGAGGAGAACTAGGATTCTTTCCACTCATCCCTGTCTTTTGAGACTCTGGGCAACTCATGGTCAAAGATGGGTATGTGACTGTGAGTGAATGAAGCTTTTCTGACCCAAAATGTCCAGGGAAAGATGTCAGAAATAAAAAAAGGTGGATTAGATTAAAACAGAATTATATTTGGTGGGTAAAGCATTCCACTACCATGCAGAGTTTACCAAAGACTATTTCAATAGATACTCAGATGCAGCACAGAAGGTACATTTCTTTTCACTGTAGCAGTTACTCATTAAAAAAACCTCACAAACCATAAAACCATCTATTTAAAAATAACTCTTCAGAAACACCACAGGAAACCAAGAATTCTTTTAAAACATATTAAGCAATCAGTAGACTAATAGAATAATCTGGAGAGGAAAAGATAGCTTGGCCTTTGCAGAGAGGTTTTAGGGAGTGATTTTGTGAACAAGTTTGGAAGAGTACAGATAAAGGTATTCTGATCAACATAAGGTACTTTGATTTTCAAAAGGTACCTCAAGGCTCTAAATTGTCATGAGATAAGAAGGAATGCCATTTCACTCATTAGTAATGGGATAAAATGTAGGAAATAAAGAATAACAACACATACAGATTTTGGCTACTTTCAGGGTTTGGATTGGTTTGGGGAGGGGGTGTTTAGTTTTTGTTGTTTTGTTTTGGTTGGGGTGTTTTGTTGTTGTTTCTGTTGGGTTGTTGGGGCTTTTTTTGGTAGGTTGGATTTTGGTGTGGGTTTTGTTTTGTTTTTAAACCATTGAAAGGATAGAGCAGTGCAGTATCATCTGTCCTGTGACACTTGCAATTGTGTATATCCTTCAATGAACGGAAAAAAGCATAAATAAGGATTGAATATACCCACAAACCCAAAGCTATTCTGGATTCCCAAAAATAAAGCTATCAAGTTGGAGGAGTCCTTCATGATGCAGACTGGATACGTGATGGAATACTGTACATTCTGTAACAGTAAATGAAAAGTATTGCACTCAAATGAAATACAATTATAGTCTGACATGCAGTTATACTTGGCATCACTTAGGAAGAAAATCTTCACATAAGCAGAGAAGTTACTGATTGATTTCCTAGTAACACAGCAGAGAATGCCACTTATACCATTTCAGAACCTCTTATATATCCACAGCTTTGATGTGGCATGCTCAATCCAAGACCTAGAATGATGGTAAGTGTTAGTAAGGAGTCAGACCAAACCCAAAATGAGGAGCCATTTGTCCTACTGTATTTTCCTAAATCAGAACCAAATGCAACCCATTGCTTGGAGGGTATAAATAGGGTAGTGAACAGCTTGTAGCCAAGAGAAAAAAAACAACACCCNAACAACAAACAAAAAAATCCCCAAACCAAAACGACACAAGAGATTTCCAGAGATGGGAGATGTCCTGAAAACCCAAGTACTACAAAGCACAGAGAAATGAGTTTTTCACTTTGTCATAAGGCATAGAACAGCATCATCCAGTTACGTGATCAGACAGCAAATTCAAAATAAAGTGCAGCATTTCCCCACGTAACAATAAATTCAAGAGTACAGTGTGTTGCTGCAGAAGGCTCTGGAAGTCACCAATATGAATTGATTCACAGGATTAGACACATTCACAGAGAAAAGGCATTTTTTTTGGCAGATGTTGGGCAGGATGATCCAGGCACAACCTTAACCCTGCAAGACTGAAGCTCAGGAGCAGCATCTTGAAAGGATGATGCTGCACATGCCCCGTTCTCACACTTCTCCGTTGGAGCTGTGTGAATGAGCATACTGTGTTAGTCTGTTGGTCTGACAGTGTATGACTGTCCTCATGGTTTGCTTCCACTATATTTTTCCACTTGCTTTCCCATTGAAAAAAATGGGAAGCAGAAAAAAAGCAGAAGCAGTTTTTATGGCCTATTTCCACACAACAAACTGTAAAACAAGGAAATACTTCCCTTCTGACAAAGCTGTAAAAAATGTAAGGTAAGGTAGACATAAAAGACAGCCTTTCCCATTAAGAATTTCTATTTTTATGAAGTACAAGCAAGCTTTCCAAGTCCAGAACAGTATTTGTTGCTGAACAGACATCCTACACATGCAGTTGAGCCAAATAAACAAACCAGCAAACAACATTAAATACCTTGCTGTGTTCCAAATGCCACAGGAGCTGCCACGGGCCAAAGATGTGAACTCCTAAACTACCAAAGAAAGATTAATTATCCATAGAGCCGAGTCCTGTGCCTCTTTGCATCTACTAGAGGGAATCAATAACCTCTAAATGAACAAGGAAGACAATTTGTAGGGGATTTGAAAGTACATCTCTGGTTGCGTCCATCCAGGATTTCAAGAATTAATCCCCCTCCAAGAGCGAATACTGTACCTGGGCTAAGGTTCAGCTGGAAAGTGGTGAAGTCAGCAACATAAAGCATTACCTAAGGAAGCTCAGATGGTCATTGAAGAGGTCTACGATCTCATATTTGTGCTTTGTAAGGACTACAGACATACATAGAACAGGGTGGCTACTAAAAGCAGCTTTAGTCTAAAGCTCTTTCTCTATCTTCTCCTTCAGAGGGTTGCAAGCCAACCAGGCTGATAAAAAGCTGAACAGCCATTTATGAAAAAAGGAGTTTATAAAACACCAAAAACAAGTCTCTATAAATAGTTGCCATCATGAAGAGATGAGAAACATTGAGAACAAGGTATTATTCTCATAATCACTAAGCAGTTTATCTATTATTGTTCCACCGACATCCTATTAGCATACTGATGAAAAACGATATGCTAGCTAGTGCAACTCCACTCCTTAACTCACTTAGGGTGAGGCACAACATTCAAGATGTAAGACACAAACAGAGATTTCAATCAGTTTAGCTTTTCTGTTCATGAAAGTCCCAAGAATAGCTTTTCCCTCCACCACATGATTTTGGTCTTGATGTTATGGACAGCATTACATGTAGTTTTTGGCTTGCAAGTTGCATAAGCAGCTGTAGCCTTCCTCTGGGCTGCATCTGATAGTTTGATTAGAAAGGTTATGTGACTTCCTCTCCTCTTGCCAGCTTGTACAGCACCCTCCAAGCTCAGTCTTGCAGTCACAAATCAAGCTTGTTTTTTGCAAACAACCACCAACATTTGCCTCAATATAGTGTGGTGTGGATACACAAACTAATAAAAAAAAAACAAACACAGAACTGGTGTTCCTCAGCTTTCAGTGTTTTTCAAATTCCAGAAACATTTTATTAACTAGAAGTGGATTATTTTGAGAGCTTAAACACTACTCTGTTTAACCAACTCTGGCAAACAAACCACCCAGCCCTAAACCACAAATTCACGTGTGCTTGTGATGCTGAAGGAAAGCCAGATCCTGGTTGTAGGAAGTAGGGAAGAGGCCCCAGAAACTGACCCACAAAATCAACTTTTTCTATTCAATCACACAGTACAAAAGCAAAAAGTAGAAAGCTGGTTTTATTAGGAGTTTGTGCTGTTGCCACTGCAAGCTTATTAGTCCTTCAGGAGAGGAATGAGCATTCCTGTTATACCTGCTACTGCCCTGAGGGCCACGGAGGCATGGGTACGTGCACCACTGCAAACATCTTCAGGGGAGCTTGGCAGCAGCTTCTCTCTAACACATGCTTCCTAATGTACTCTTGTGTCTAGAGAAAGATCCTATCCCCTCCCTCCCAAAACCAGTTAAAGGGCAGCTCCAGTTAAATGGCAGAGAACAAGTGCAACAGCCACCTCTGCACAGCAGGTTCCTTCATTTTCTCTTCTTACCTCTGCAGGCTGAAGTAGAAAATGGGCCAACAGAAGTAAATAAACAATAACAAAAAAAGGTCAAATTTGTCATTAGAATTTCTTGCATATCTTGATCCTCAGGAATTTTAATCTAAAATGCTTAAGGTCTCAGCTAGCTAGCCATTATCCTCCAGTATTATTAACCTACTTCCTAACAGCATCAGCAAGTAAAACAAAGCCCTTTGTGTAAGATGTGTCCATGGTGTAAAAAACCACAAGTATAGCAGCCTCAATTATAAACATTGTAAACCCATTCTGATCCTCCTCAGCAGAGTCTGCAGAGTTTTTATTACATTAATCTCCCAATAATCTTCCATCATGCTGACTTGTCATTTCGTGATCTGCTTTTCCACAGTCACCAAGGTCACCTGGACTCTTGGTAGGTGTCTTTTCAAGAAGGATCTTCTGCCACAGCAACAGGCAGAAGAAAAAATATTTTGCTTTTTAAATGCTTCAGAACATCAAGGTGAATCTTTTCATTTTTGCTACAGTTCTCACTCCCAAGAGTTCAACAGGCAGCTGCTTCTCTTATGAAATCAGAAGGGTGGCCAGTCATGGCTCTTTGTTGTTTATGAAATGCGTACATTAAACAGCTGAAGGCTTTGCTTCATTACTCTGAAGCAGGAACCAGAGCATTATTTTCAACAAACATTTTCATGTTTTTTTAGAGAAACATGCAACCTCTATTACTGGCTCAAAAACATAACAGGGTAGCAATAAATATATCACAGCAGAAAAAAGGCTTCAATTTTCAGCAGTGTCTGAAATACAGATAATTCATTTCCTCAATTCAGTAGCTTATCCAAAACGTGCAAGAAAACATCAGCCTTTCGAGGACAGAGGCACTTGTTCAAGACTTCCTTCAGTCTGAAGACAGTATACCTGAGACAGGGCAAAACCAGGTTCTATCTGTGGGATGTCCAGCTTCAAGCTAAGAGCATTATCCTCTCTCCTCCTCTAAAACAAATCCCAAAATGTGGTTGAACACAAATCCACAGTTCATCAGGAAAACGTAGGTTCCCCTCTTTGCTCATTCAGAACAAGATTTCACACACAGACACGCAAATAACTGAATCGGAGCATTGTGGGGTTTAAAAGCAGAACACAGGTTTATTTACAATCAAGTTCTTATGGGCAGCTGAATAAATAAAAACTTTTGCCTCATACACTCTATTTCCCCTCTGCAGAAAGTGTCTGAACAAAAGGCTAGGTTAGAGGCTTGTTATAGCAGCTGTCCCCCAATCCAGCTCCTCCAAAGAACACACTTCCTTAGCAAAACATCACCAAGAAAGAAGAAAATAAAGTGCAAATAAAAAGGCAATAAACCGCTGGTGGCTTGTCTTGAGGCCCAGATGAAAGGCCTGGCTGGCTGAAGTTGTGCCAGGTAGCTCACACTCAGCCACATCAAGGTATTGAATGCTTAAAGAGGGACAGAGCCAAGACACTACTCTGTAGCACAGAGAGGTCTCCAGCACAAACAGGAATATTGCACATGTGCTCATGAAGGGGACAAGTGGCCTGGAATTGCCAGCACCAAAACAATGAATTTGGGATTTAACTCCGCTGCTCCTCTGTGTTCTACTGACAGCCGCCAGGACAGGACGGATGAACAGGAAAAGGGACAAAACACCTATATTCTGGTAGTGATGTCACAGTATGACTACAATCCTTATCACAGCAGCTCAACATGAGTTGAAATTCTCTCCTCACACCCAGTAAACAAGCTGCTTGTGGAATAAAAAGATTAAAAAACTCCTATTTTGTGATACCCAAGCTGTTGAGGGGCATTTTAACAAAAGGGTGCAGAAGTCCTGAAGAATGGACCATTGCCTGAAGGACAGATGTGAATTGAGCTGATAACTCAAAAGACAGAGCTGCCAGAACCACGGGACACTCTCTAAAATCTGTTTCAACATTTCACAGTGCCTAGGACCTGTCCACATTTCAGGATCTTCTTACCCCATGCCTGAGCTAGGCCACAAGAACCAGACACAGGAGACAGGGCATGTATTAAGTCAGCATACACAGTTAACTGTTTTCCAACATTTCCAACTCAAAAGTGCTGTAGGTACATTTGTATGACAGGGTATTTGGCACAGCTGTCTAGTGCGGAATCCCGCTAGTATCTTCAGCTCCACTTGCAGCATAGATACTGCACGTAAAGGCAAGTAGCATTCTCCAACCAGAACAGCTAATCCCTTGCTGAGTCTGAGTACCACAGTGCAGTTATGGCCATAAGAAGTCTCTGACTCAGGCTCCTTCTCCATTGCTTTAGAACTTTCTTCCGGAAAGCAAAACCCACATGCTTGTTCGTTATCCCAGCTCAGGATGAATCTGGGCTCAGGTCTCCATTCTGTTCAGCCACAGACCAGCATCACCACACACAGAAGTGCTGGACTTCTGCTTTTCACCCTCCATCCAGTCAAAATTCAGACCACAGGACAGCCTTGTTTCCTTTATCCACACTGACTACATGGGCGCCTGCTGGTGACCACGCAACTGCATTGATAGAAGAACTGAAATGGAAGCCAGGTGTAAGTTAAAAAATACCCAACAAACTACTGAATTCCACAACAGCACTTAACGCTGGAATATATATAGCACTCTGAATAACAAAGAAAAAGCACTTTCTCAGCTCTCAAGAGACTCTGGCTTTTAATAAGCTTAAGAAAGATAGTTTTGTCAGAATGTATTAAATGTATTTTAATAGAATTGTGTCTCTAAGAAGTTTAACAATGATAAAGCTAACAATTCAATACAGAAAATACTGTCATGAATCCACAAAGAATTTGCATACTAAAAATTCTCACACACCAATCTAAGCTGCAAAGCTGTACAATTCTTTCCTAAGTCCAGGAAGATTAACAACCCAGATCTACATTTTAGATTATACAGCCAGCTTCCCCTCACCTGTGATGCTTTGCAAGTGTCCTTTCCAATTTCCCAGTAAGCACATTCCAAATGTAGAGGGCACCATCAGCTGAACCAGCAGCCACGTAGTTACCATCAGGGCTGTGAGATCGCAAAGCGTGCAGAAGGCAGAGGACATTTTCAAGTCAGCAGTTTATCAACACACATCACCATTCTACCCACAACTTCTTAAGCAAGCAACCTAGCATTAAACAGTCATTGAGAGTTATGTGTTACCAGCTGCTAATACTAAGAGGTGAAAGCACTTTGAAATCAGAAGGTTTTCAAGACATTGGATGAACATCTACAGATACACTGTCTTGACCAAGAGGCAATCTTGAGCAAATCAAACCCTGTCACAGTTTTTCTAGCTGTAAATGCTGACAACACAGTGAAGCATCATGAATCACTCACTGTTGCTGGGTAAGATTCATCAGATATCTTGCCTGTATCTGACCTTACCTGAACACAACTCTTGTCCAGTCAGAGCCACATTTGAATCCCTGGGCACTGAAAAGTAAGAATCAGATAACTGTGAATTCATTGTAAGCTGAAGCATAGGAGGTTTCGTGTGAATACAAGAAAAACATTTTTCACAGCGAGGGTGGCAGAGCACTGGCACAGACTGCCCAGAGAGGTTGTGGAGTCTCCTTCTATGGAGGTATTCAAAACCCATCTGGATGCATTTCTGTGTGACCTGGTCTAGGGAATCCTGCTCTGTCAGAGGGGTTGGACTAGATGATCTTTTGAGGTCCCTTCCAACTCCTAACATTCTGTGATTTTGTGATTTGTAAGAAGATGGACCTCCAGGTTCTCGCTAAAAAGCATGGTAAGGATTTCTACAAGGTTCGCAATAAGCTCATATATCCCTTTAGCACAAGTCACATTTCTTGTACACCCTCCTCTCAAATGCATCTGAACAAATTCTTTTCTTTAGGCCACAGCCTTCCAAAACAAGCTATCTTCTTTAAAGAGGTAAATGAAAAGATCCACCAGAGTAGATCTTTGCTGTTATTTAGGCTCTACAGAACTTTGCTACCCATGTAGAACAAAAAGTTAGGAGACTGCTCTCTCCATGGAGATACTGAAAAACACCCCAACACCAAGTGCAACCCACAATCCAAAGTTCTGAAATTCATTCTGAAACAACATTATTGTGGAGAACATACTCACCTGAATGTCTGCTTGACAGCACTAACCCGTAGATCAATAATCTTTAGTAGATCATCACGGGAACAGGTCAAAAGCTCCGTTCGCTCTGAGTTCAGGTCCAGAGCTGTGATTCTTCCAAGTAGCTCCATTTCTTTTACTATGCTTTCAGTCCTACAGACAAAAAGAAAGGGAGGAAAACAAAAAAAAAGAGAGAGAGAGAAGAGTAAACCAGGGTCCAAAAGCCAAACTACTGCATCAAAACTTTGACTTGTTCCAAGGTGGAAGAACTGGATAAAAAGGGTTACTGGTTTATTCTCACATTTTGGTTCTTTCCCAAGCTAGATCTCACTTTGTGGATAACTTTTCCAACCAACAGCAAGATACAGCTTCCCTCACAACCCCACGCTCTCAAAAAGTAAATAACATCTAGAATGGCAAGGACTGACCAATGCAAAATATTTACAAGACAGCAGACCGCTTTTTCAGTAACAAAAAAAAATAATCCCCAAACATCAAACAGTATAGAAGTAGTAAGAAAACTGTCTCAATGGCTTTCTGGAACTCAACTCAAGCAGTCTCAATAGCTTCCAAGCTCAGATTACACTTGGGACAGCAATCCCATAACCATTTCTACATTGTAAGCTTTCTTATAGTAGTTTTACCTGATGTCCCAGAAACGAATTTTCTTATCAAAATGTCCACTCATTACACATTGCTCAGTACATACGATGTCATTGCAGCTAGATCCTGCAAACACTGTTTTTATACCTACAAGGATAAATCAACAGTGACACACTGAAATTTATGTTGTACAGATGAAAACAGATACAGAAAATCATCACTATACTACACACACACTCAGCAGCCACACAGCCAGTGTCCAATGAGTGCCACAGGGCAGACGAACTCTGTCTTAGAATAATCCTGAGTTAAGTCTTCAACAACCTCTCTGCCCTTCTCAATCTCCTTTGCTGTGGCTAATATCCCTTTAAACGCTCCCATAATGGCTGCTTTACTTCCATGTTGTATTTAAACAGCTACAATTTGCTACTGTTAAACAACATGAAACTTGACCTATGTTTGTGGTCCAGGTATCAAATTCGCCTTGAGTCCTGACAACTTTCTCAGTGCAAACAGGTTTAAGACCCATCAACAGGAAAAAAGACAAGGAAATAAAGTGTTTCTCCCAAAGATAAATCTGGACCCTAGCAATTCCTTCATTTCAAATGTTAAAATTTTTGGTATATTTCCAAGAGACACTTCTATCCATCTCAAGGCTAAAAATTCTGACCTGGCTGAAAGCTTTCAGTGGAAGACTAAAACACCCACTCCTAGACTGATAAACAAAGAACACTCACAGAACAGCTGCTGTTAATTTAATAGCATTAACAGTGCTTCCTGCATACACATGATTTCTTATTCTTATTTCAGGTAAGAGGCAGAAAGAATCCAATTACTTGAATTAACAATAGAAGATGGCATGGCTGGTAGTTTAGGCCTTTTTGTAGACTAGCAAGAATATGAAATAATCTGGCTGATGTCAGACTTCCATGTACATTCAGTAGAAGCACCCAACACGGATGTAAGAAAGAAGTTAGGTTTCCTTACAAACTTTGCTGCGGAGGTCCCAGAGCTTGAGAGTCCGGTCATGACTTCCCGAAACAATGCGCGCATTGTCCAGCAAGAACTTGGCTGACAGAACTTTACCACTGTGACCTGTCAGGGTGTGCTGAGGAGGAGAGATTTACATGGTAAAACTGCACACTTTCACTTGCTTCTTTTCCTCATAGCTTACTAGTTCTGCTATTTAAACAACTCAAAGACAATCTTAAACCATAATTTTCATGTCTATGGCATTGCTTGGAGAAAGAAAAATAAACTATTATAGTGAAACAGAGATAAACCGTGAGTAGGAGTGCCAAATACCAGGTCACCTTTGGCTTCAGTTTCTCGAGCTACTCAGGAAACCTGCAAGCTCTTGTCCTCAACACTCCATACACCTGTGGTTCACAGACAGACAGCAACCACAACATAGCCTTGCAGGAGCAATGAGGAGAAGGGATTAAAACATGCTGAAAATGGAAACTGCCTTCAGGTTTTTATAACGAGCTTTCCTCAAGTACACAACAGGGTGTTCTAGTCTCAACTCCTGTAACATCTTCAAGCCTGAAAGCTGAGACAACCAGAGATTTCAGAAAAAAACCCTGTAGTGGTTTCTGTAACTGCAGGGGTAGGCTCTGTGGGACCGAGAACATCATGAACCACGTTCACTTCAAATTGCTGAATATTTACATACTAAATCACAAAACAGATAATGAATGACTGAAGTAAGCATTGTGTACAACAAAAGAAAAATATCTTTGCTATATAGTTAAGATTTTTTTTTAAATAGTCAAAGGACTATCAAATTACACAAAGCAATCTAGGCTTCAGCAGCACAGAAGAAAAATCCTCAAGAATGGAAAAGAATGGGAGTAAAGTTTGGAAAAAAGCAAAGTCAGTACTCAACACAAACTCTGACAGAACAAATCATCTCATAAAGACAACTTTATCTTGAGAAAGGAAATAAACTCCAGAAAAGAGGTTCTAAACTTCCACTCTGTATCTGTCATCTGCTCTTGCTGCACAGTCGTTATGTACAGATATTTGTATTTAAGTAAGTGGTCTGTGGTAAAACTTACCATGATTTCAGTTTCACTGTCTCTTGCTTATGTGTAAGCCATGACAAACCCATACCACATACACTCAAAACAAAGAATGCATTATTTTATGTCAGCAAACAGTGAATGTAGCTCACACGCAGCTGGTAGTCACTGAGGACACCAAAAAGTTACGGGATGATACTGTGAGCCAGATGGATGTTTGCAGGGCAACTAACGTTTTGTAGTGAGCAATCTATAGTATGCTAAACTTTTATTCACTATAATTCACATCCAATTGTAGGGTTTGCAGCCAAATAGGAACTGCAAAAGAACTAATACTCTTTGCTTTCCTAAAAGAGACCTGATGCCTCCAGAGAACTACCCAGGCAATTACAATGCAGCTGTGGGTTGCAATCGATGTGAAACATCAGAAGATTCAGAACATCAAAGTAGTATCTTCCTAAAATAAAGTTGAGGAAAAGCATGCATAGGCAAATTTTAAAAACTCCTAGAAAGCTGGGGAAAAAAAAATTCTTTTGGTCAATCAAATGTGAATCCTTCTTTAAACTACAGCTGTGTTGGAGAAGAATGTGAGTACAGTGCAGTTGAGAGGATAAGAGGAATCTTTCAAAAGACACTGAAAATAAAGACAAGCACTTCTAGGCTTGCTGTCTTTAACAGTTACACAAAGGACTCCTTTTTAAGAGCGCTGGTCCTGACTTAAGCCAAAAAAATCCCTCTGTCTTCTGCAAATGCTTTGTCAGCAGTTCTCTCCTGGGATTGAGGCTAAAACATTGAAGTGGTTCTCCATAAACTGTAAGAAGCATTTAAATTTCCACAGAGGGGGATGCAAAAGGGTATTTGGTTTACATGGTAAGGTTTTGCTAGTGGGGGGATTGGGCTGTATTGTGAAAATATGCAGTAACTGGAGGGTTTTTTGCAAGGCTGTGCAGAGACCATGATGTATTTTAGGTGTTGCTGCAAAGACTTGGAAGAGAAATAAAGATACTGTTCATAAAGAATTATTGAAAGTGTTTCTAAATGCCCAGCTTCCAAAATTGCCATGTTCCCATTAAACAAAACTGGAAATACAAGACAGAAACAGTCTGAGCACTGCTTTGCCTTCAAGACACTCACCCGTAATCGATTGTCATCAACTGTCCAGATTCTGCTAGCGAAGTCATTTGAAGATGCTAAGAGGTAAGAACCCTGTGAACATAAGATTAATTTAAAACTACTTCTGCAAGTCAACATGTAAATTAAACTGAAAAAGTACTTCCAATGGATCATTAAAGCCGTATTAGTGTCACATTCCCAAGGAGAAAAAGAAAAAAACCAAAACCACAGTAGCTTATACCAGTAATGAAAGGTAGTGTAAGAACTTTCAAAAAGGCTATGGCTTTTTCTTCTCATCAAAATGTGACAGTGATTTGTAGAATTCTGACTACAGATAAAAGGAATAACAATAAACAGACCAGAAAGGACATTATCCATTCCCTTCTGCTGCAGTGAGGTTTTTTTCCCCTCTTTTTTCATTTTACAACAAGGAAAAAGCTCTGCATCATTTACTCCTACTGCTTACTGGGCTAATTCCACTCTGAGGCCTAATTCTTGCAATTGTCATTACAATTCTAGTATTTTAAACTAAGATTCCAAAAACTAAATCTGTCCAAGGAGAGATAAATTGACTTGTTCATGGCTTTAGGCTTAGGGCTCTTCAAAGTCATCCATGATGGAGAATGGACACCTCAAGATTCATGCTTGCACTCCTATCCATCTCAAAAGATGTCCTTGAATCCTTAAAGATCATTAACATCTCACCTCAGGCAGTTCTCACCTCAAATGTGTGCCAAAAACAGAACCTGTCAAAATCAGTTTTTCCTGCAGATTAACAGTGCCAGCAAACCTCTAATGAGCTGGTCAGTGTCCAAAGGAAGGACTCTTTGGAGTGTGTATCAATAAAGTTTAGTGCATAAAACCATCAAGTGGATGAAATTAGTTTTGGTCTACTCTCTATGCAGTAAGAAGCATTGTGTCCATCTCAGCAGAGAAATCAGATCACATGTCCACTTACAACAATCAAAAACCCCAAACTCCTTCAAGCAAGACTGTTGGATGCTGATCCTGGTCATGTCTCCAATGCTTTAGGTTAACATGAACTAAATGCATCACTAGCTGTCAAGCAGACACTGCCAGCCACATCATTACTGTGCTGTGACTGGTGAGAAACTACTGGGAGAAAAGGTCATGGAAGTGCAAGTCTTGGGGTAATCAGACCTTTTACTATTTATGAGAGACCTCAGTAGAACACTTGGGGAAATAAAGCTTCACAGAAATAAAGCCTCAGTGTATTTGCTTCTTTTGTGCTGTTATGCCAGCTTTAGTGGGAAGCTGAAGACTAATTCCTACTTTAGACAAAGCCTAGTGTATTTTGTTATTCTATAATAGTCTGTAACAGCCAATGTCTGAGCTGCACATCATCTTCTGAACTGTTAGGCAAAGATGAGAATTATAGACTGCATCATATCAAACAAAAATATTTTGTACAATTTTTAATTATTTGCAGTTACTGCTGTAAGTATTTTAACTCACTTCTTAAATAACTTTTCAAAGTGTTAGAATGGAAATGGATAGCAGATCACAATTCATTTATTCCCCATCACGAACAGTGGATATTGCAGATACTCACAGCACTATCGAATTCTATGCTTGTAATCCCAGCATTACTACCAGAGAGGGAACCTTTGGGCTCACACCTATCTGCACAGAGCAAGAAGAACAAAACTTAAGCAGTGGATTAGAAGAGAAGCTGACACAAAGTGAACTGTAACATCAGATTGTTCAGCAACCCACCATATCCTGAAGCAAAACAGTTTACCTCCCAAGACTTCCCAAAGCTTAACCCTCCGGTCCATGCCTCCTGTTGCTAGTAGCCGGGAGCCAGGGCTGAACTGCACTGCATTCACCTCCCCATCATGTGCATCCTGAGGAGTGAGAAGAACAGAACAGCCACCCAAAATGGAGTTAGCACAGACCTGAAACCTGACAGATCAGAAAGCCACAGATTTAAGGGTCATTGTCCTGGTTTGGGTTAGAACAGAACTAATTCTGTTCAGAGATTTTACTTTTCAGTTAAAATTCCTCTGAGAAATAGCACTTTCTAAAACTAACAACATGTTTTTGCAAACACTGCCAGCTTCTAGCAGTGATAAGGCCTAATGTTTGGATTTACTACCAGGGATTGGTATGCAAAGCAAGGTCACTGCTGAATCTTGTGTCTCATGTTGGGGGGTGCAGGGTAAAGGCTGCACCTTCAGGGAGGAGCAGACAGGACAGGTGACTCCAAACTGACCAACTAAAGTATTCCATCCCATATATGTCATATTCGATATACAAACTGTGGATCAGCTCCCCCTTGCTAGATTATTCTTCCCTCTCGGTTTTCCTCTTCTCCTGCACTTTGGTGATTGGCATCTGAAGAGAACAGTTCTGCCCTCGGTCCTGATCCATAAGTTCCTGCAATCAGTTCCAGGATCCAGCCCCTGAGCCTGACTCTCATCTGCTGCTAAGGCCTACTGCCACAGTATCAGTGGTGACGTAGTTACCACCAAGGGGGAGTTTGGGTTCAGCATTGGGTTCCGTACATATTTATATATATTTCATTTGTCATCATTATTATTATTATTATTATTAAAGTAGTTTTAGTTTTATTTTCCAATCCACAAGTTTCTCTGTCTCTCTTATCCCCTTTCCCTACCCACGTGGGGGGGAAGAAGGGGTAATGGACCATTTGTCATTGGGTTGGTGGTTGGCCCAGCCTCGACCCTCGACAGTTATACAGAACCACAGCTGTAGATCTTCCAACAGTATATAGGAAACAAAGCCACAGACTGAAACTCTACTATGGTTCTGGTATACAAACAGAGCAAAAAGGCTGATCTTACCTAAAGAAAACAACAAAAGCACATAAATCAAAACTCTAGCAAGGACTCAAGACTGATAAACTGCCAGAAGCCTTAAAATGTTTTTAAGTTTAGGCTGTATAAGGCAAGGTTTTTAAAGTTACAGCAGGAAAAAAAATAAGGAAATGACAGAAAACACTAACAGGTGATACACTGTAGAAAGAAACTAACTCTTCATTTCTCCATCTAGAGTAAGCAAAGGAAAATGATACAATCAGTTCATGCAGCCACAGAACACTCAAATCAGGCTTGAGTTAGGAAAGTCTGCTAGAAAACAGTGTAACATATTAACAGCTTTCATTTAGTGTGTTGGTGATAATGCTACTTTATATTGGTGATTAGGTAGTACAAGCAGAGTTGTGACTGCAGCTTCCCTCACAGAAACCTTTGGCTTAAGCTGTGGTTCGTATGGGAACATGCAGTGACACCCCTGTACCCCTGCTTTCCCACAGCTTAATGTTTTGAAGCTTGATTTAGCCACTTAATAGTGATTCTTAACCTTTTAAAACCTATGCAAACTTTAAGACTTCTTTTTTTCCCCCCTTCCTTCACAGCTTTATACTATTTACCCACACAGTACTAGTACCACATTCTCAGTTAATTTGCTTAATTCCTTTTTAAATATCTTCAGTAACTGCTCTTTCAAAATCAGCTTTTCCGGAAACTCACATTTTTCTGAAACTTGCTGCTTTAATTTGGCCTGCTAGCTCATATTTAGGAGTCATCACACTTCAGATCTGATCTTTCCACAAGTTCAGAAGAGCTATTCAGAACAAAACTGGTCAAAGGTCTTGCCTAGAGAAGCTATGCTCAAGAATTATGGCTGAAGTGACTACCTTCTCTGGCTTCCCAAGCCTGTTCTAGTCATCT
Source organism: Galbula dea (assembly GCA_013399015.1). Lineage (NCBI taxonomy): Eukaryota > Metazoa > Chordata > Aves > Piciformes > Galbulidae > Galbula > Galbula dea. Next base: position 19,927 of record VWZX01002139.1, read on the forward strand.
CTCCAGAAGTGAGCCTGGCCTGCTTCCTTTATCTGCCAAACCTTTGACACAGAGTCCTTGCATTCATTCCTGGAATGCTCTGCTGGACCTAGACAGATCCTCACACTCCATCTGGGCTCCAAACACAGGAGCTAAAACATAATACAAATGAATTCCAGAAGGAACATACGGATTCCCATCAAATGAGCTGGGACTTTTTCCTCCAGTGCAGTGCTAAGCACACACCTCCTCCATACTGCCACAGTTTGACAGGCTTACTGCTGCAGCTGTTCCTACCCCTGCTGCAAGATGGGGAAGTGGAATGGGGCAGCATTCCCCACATTTCTAGGTTGTCATACTCTACTGTGGTTTGCCCTACCATATGGGGAAGGCAGGCTGCACTGCTTTTAGAAGTTCAGATGACATTACAGAAGATCAAGAGAAAGGTGAAAGAAACCCAACCTCTCAGATAGTTCCTGAAAACTTTACATACATAGCTTTGTAATACCTTTTATGATGAAATTAGTCAGGATTTACATCTGTCAATCAACTGTGCTTGCTGTACATCGCCAGAGGAGAGAGACTGTCATATGTCAGAGCCAGGAACATCTCCTCTGACGTTCCCCATTCAAGCTAGTTTCAGGCTGTTATTTAAGTTATGACCCTAATCTCACTTAAGGTAACATTGCTACTCCCTTGACCCCACGACTGCCACTGGAGAAGATGGTAAGAGGGCAGGCTAAGAATACATAAGCCTCCATGCTGCAGTGAGCAACTTAGGTTACTCCAGAACCTAAGTCACTTCATAGCCATGAAACACCCATGTTCAGAATTAGAGTGCCTAAGAAAGCTGAAGATGAAGGTTAAAACAAGTGGCTAGTTTACAAGACAATTAACACCAATCTGTCATTCAGTAGGCAATGCTCTTCCCAGGAATTTGGCCTTGTAAGGCCAAAACAACACATAAAAGAGGTCTCAGCTTGAAAACTTTTGATCACACACAACAAATGAAGACACCCCACTACCACAAGCTCCTTTTAACCAGTTCTGTTGGATGACATTCAGTGCCACAACTCCCTTCACTGTGGAGCACTGGGACTGAACTAATCCCAAACTGTCAGCAATCTCTTCTTCAGTCATTGCTCTACTATGGCATGACAGAACAAGGACTGCTGGGAGCGAGAGGGTAATGGAGTGTAATTCCCCTGTGCCCTCAGACCTTTTACTACTCATCATTGACCTCAGTAAGACAGACATCAAGCACATTAGCTACCAAATCAAGAATTGCTTGTTTGGCCATGTTAACAGAGCTTCAGGAGAACACTTCCCACACAGATAGGATTCACTTCTTTCAAGACATTAAAAGAAATAGTGAAACAAAGAATTCCTTCTATACTTACAAAGACACATATGGCAGTAGTGGGCACTCTCACTTCTTTACTGGCACCTGGATGTGGCTCTACGTTATCCTGGGGAGCAGGCACTGAGGACAAAGAACGCCTCCTGAGATGAAATGAAGCAGAAATATTTTAAAACAAGAAGTGAATGCTGTTTCTCTTGACTTCATCCAGATCTGTACCCATCACTTAACTACACTGTATAGCAATTAAAAATGGGGGAATAAGTTTAACTTTCTCTTATCCCATCTTTCAAACATTACATTTGTCATACAACACCACATATGCTTGTGGCTTCAGTTATCTCACAGTATGTCAGGTAAGTTACCTGGACTGATTACTGATGCAATTTTGGAGCAGTCTTCTTTTTTTAATAGAAAAGAGAAACATGGGAATGACTGCAGCTGAGTTCAGCTGGAGAGACTGCAACTCCACTATATCTAGGGAGACTAACGAGGCAGCTCCTTTCAAAAGCTTCGGCTGCACCATTAAAGCAAAGATCCTCTATCTAATGCACAGCTTAATTTCAAAGAGATTGGCTCCACTCTGGATACTAAGCACAGAACCCAACAATTCATTTCAAATAACCCTATTAAAGGAGCAAAGTGTAGTGGAAAGTAAGAGCAAACCCCATGTATTCTCTCCACACAGAGTGGCTCATTGCCTCCCTAATTTAGACAGTTTCTAGCCAGTGTTATTAATATCTGAAATCTAATCAGGATAATGCAGCTGGGTTCCGTGTTACTTCAATGGAATACATTCACATGCTGGACTAAGAGTGGATAATGTTTTCACCTGGCAGCATCAGAAGATTGATGTCCCAAAAGGGGAGACTCAGACAGACTGGAGGGAAAGGTCAGAGGTCAGCACACGGCAAGATGGAAGAAACAGGAAGTTGAGGAGAACAAAAAAAAAAAAAAAGAAAAAAAAAAGGCAGAAGCTAGAAGAAAGGCTGAAATTGTTTGTATTCCTTGCATCACCAAGATTTTGGTGTACATTGAAACCAATATACAAAACAAAGACGTGAAAGTGTTCTAACCTACCCAAAGATATTAGTGATAGAGTCCAGAAGGCCTCCAGCTGGTTGGGAGAGTCGCTTACTGAAGGAGGGGAGGACAGGTTTAAACCCTGTGAATAGCTTCTCCACAAAGATCAATACAAACAAAATTCATAGCAACAACTCTCTAGAAGGACTGCCTCCCTCGCAGACCGAGTCCGAAGACAGAAAACACTAAAGGCAGGCACCAGTTCAAAGTCACCAGTAACTACAACTCAGAACATAATTTGTGAGTGAAGTTTCTTCAATTTCCCTCAGCGTCCACCCTCTGAATTACTGGTTTTAGATGTAACAGTCTGCCAAGCCTGAAGTTTCTACCAAATTAATTTGTGCTCTCATATAATTACCTCTTACTTTCCACTCACTGCTATTTTAGAGAAAGAAAAACATGCATTTAATCTAAAGATTATTTTTAGCATTTCAGCTAAATCCAAAACCCCAGCTATTTGTAAAGTCACACTGATATACTGACTAGTAACAGGTATTACAACAGGTACTGTAATACCCATGTTATTGACTATTTTGTTTTTAAACCTTAAGTTTTTAAGATTGAACATCATTTTTAACTATATTATACTAGTGTCTGAAAAAAAAAACAGCAAAGGAAAACCAGCACATCTAAAGCACGGTAACAGAGAACACAGCACATGAGCTTCATACTGTGCTCCAGTTAAAAGTAAAAAAAAAACAAACCCTAAATTCCATTCCCAACAGTTTTCCAACTCTCTCATACCCCTTGTTCTTCCCCAGTGGTCATGGTACAAAAATCTCTTTGTCTACAAACCTGGATGTTCGGCTGATAGTTCGCACTGGAGACGTCTCCTCAGCTGTGTCAGACGTTTCATCTGCAAGCACTTCAATATCATCATCCCTGCTGAAGTGAGAGAAAACACCTCCTTTTCAATCAGCCAGGGCTTTCTATGGAAACCACCCACTGATGCATATGAACTGAATGGACAAAACTGTTCCAGGGTCTGTTGGTGTCTGCATCAAACCCACATCTAGGTTTAATTAGCTGTAGCAACATGTATGTAGATCCAGACAACACAAACACTGATCTAGCTGTCACTGCCAGAGATAATACATTCAAACATAAAATATCTGAAAACAAGTACAGGTAGCACCTCAATTTCATTTTTTGATTTCCAGATGTCAATTCCACTCTTCACTGAAAGCAGGGATGCATTTCCTTCCCCCCTCATATGTATGTTGACAGGCATTCTTTGCAGATTCTCTTTACTGCAGACATTGTACTTCAGCTTGCAGCACTACATACAGCATTATAATGACCTATCACAGCCAAACAAGACTTTGCTACACAGTGAATTATATTTCTGGAACAGTTATAGAAGAGCAAAAAACATGAGTTACTGCAACCCCAGTGACACCTATTTTCACAGCACTTTTTTTGCTGTTCCAAAACAAGAAAGTATTAAAAAAAAAAAAAAAAAAGCAGCACAAGAGTTTGAAANAATAAACTAACACAGCTAAAGTATTAAGCTAATGCTAACAGGTTTGTCCCTGTTAGTCATCACGGGCTCTAACAGTCCAGTATTTTTTCCTTCAACGATGATTTTTCCTCCACTGCTGATTTTGCAGGGCATACTATTTTTAAACACACTCTATCCACCTGATAATCATTTGACTGAACAGGAAGTTTATATTCAGCATTTAAGTATGAATAAACATCAGATCAAACTCAGCTGCAAAAGAACTAAAGAGGATGGGGACATTTTTAATTTCTTATTTCAGAATATAGCTGCACTTTAAGTTCTAAGATTTCAGAGGACAGTATATATGAAAAGGCTATGGAAAACACATCCTCTAATTGAAAGCAGCATGCTGGTATTTGAATAAAACACTACCAAGTTCTGCTGATATGTAGCAAAAAAACCAAAAATCAACAACAACAACAAAAAACCAACCAAAAAACCTGAATGTAGCAAAAGAACTTTCCACGTTAACATTTCTGAAGTGAATATAAACATGAGGGCACACTCCTCGAAATGTTGCAATATTCCCCTTCAGTAAGTAACAGATTTATACAATACAAACCCTCTAAAATTATGAAATCAAAAAGAAGGTATCAAAAACATCTCTGAATTTGAGTCATTTACAGAAGCAACTATTTTTTAGATTTCTTTTTTTAAACAGGCATTTTTTAAAACTTCTTAACATCTCATATCAAATTATTTATGAAACACTAAGACTATCATCCCCACCACAACAGGAAGTAAAATATTCAAGCCGCTGCACTACATCTACCTCTGAGGTCAGCTCAAAGATAGGAAGGTCTTGCTTTGGGTAACGGAGAAGAAGAAGTTTAACAGTGAAAGTGGCCACAGACTTTATATGTGTTTCCCCCCTCTCAATGTAACACTATTTATTGAAGAGTTTAGTATTTTAAGATGTTCTATGTGCACTTATATCAAATAACATGGGCAAAGGGAATACAATTATTCTTACAAGCTGGGCAAACTGTCCAATGGCTTCAGACTGCCCACTGGCCCATGACACAGGTCAGGAGTAACCTTGTCATGGAGAGTCACACCTCAATAAGCTAAAGGGAATGAAAGCATTGAAACATTTCTTTAAAAAAAGCATTAAAGCAAATTGCACTAACTAGTTGTATTGTTAATGATGGTTTCAATTTTCCTTCCAAATGCTACAAGCTCTCTCATACTCTGCCTACACTTGCTCCTTCTACCTACCCCAGACTTTTGCGTGGCCCCTCCTCCAGGGCAAATTCATTGCTCATATCATGTGCAAGGACACGCAGCACAGAGACCTAACATTATTACACAAAGCTAAAAAAAACAAAACAAAACAAACAACAATAGGTATCAAGAAAAATCTTGCACACTGCACTGTGGAAACTATCTCAGCAGTTTCCTGTAACAATGCAGTAAGTGTAGGTTTTCTGGATTTAGATAACACACGTGCCAATAATCTTACCAATCTGGTGCAAAGCACTGCTTTGGTCAGCTGATTAAATACCACCCAGGAGTAAACACAGCAGTGAAAAGAACAAGAGACCAGAGAAATTTATCTCTGGCTTGTCAGGAAAAATAACTCCACACATATCTACCTTTTTTTCCCCCTACAGAATACAGAGGTGATCAATTAATCACAGCTACCTTAACTCACTCAGTACTTGTTCCAACAGGAAATCCTTGAACATTTTGTAGTCTAACACTCAGAGCAGGCATCTCCACATTATATTGTTTTATGACTGAAGAACTATTTTGGAGACCAAAGACACCATACAAAAATGTTTTTATGCTGAGATAATAATATATATTCACAATATGAACCATTCTTAAGACTCTCAGCCCAAGCATCTATTTTTAGTCATAACAAAGCTCCTCCTTCTGCAATTTCAAATAGGGAGAGTTACTGTACACTTTTTGACTTTACACCAAAGCTTAAACACTCCTCTACATCACCAAATTTATAAATAACAAAAGATACCATTTGTGGTGCATCTGCAAAAAACTAAAGAATGAAGTGATGCAGGAGACTCCTAATCAAGACTGCTTACGTTTCCACAGGCAGGGGTTCTTTGGCAGCTTCTGCTAATTCCTTCTGCAGCCTGGCTTGTCGTCTCCTAAGAGAAAGCATGCAAGGTTCTTTAAATAAAAAATTAAAAATATCCTGACAAACAACCAACCCCACCCCCAACCTCCTTAGTCCTTAGTTACTCTTCAGAGTTTTGATGGACTTCATTAAGATTAAAAAAATAAAAATAAATACATAAATAAAAATAAAAAAAATCAGACCACTGCCTTAATTTTAATCTGCTTTTCAAGGTACTCAGTGCAAGAGTGGCAGTTTTTGTACTGTGAATAGAGAAGGACAAGATTAATCAAGTGAGGCAATAAGGCAAAATGAAACTACAGTCCTTTATGAACCATATGAATGGGGATTTGCTTGGAGTGTATTATTTTGCAAAAATAATGATTATGTTAGGAAAGATAACACAAAACTGCCAAGTACTATGAGACTTGTATTTCAGCTTAGTCTTCAAGTATTGTTAGCTGACAAGTAAGCTGAAGTAATTCAGAAGAATATTATTTCACAAGGAAAGAAAATGTATAAATTTATTTTTGAAAGTTATACATAGCTCAGTCTCATGGCAGTTGCTTCTTCTGGTGGAATGCAAAAACCACATGCCCTGGTTTGGGTTAGAACAGAACTAATTCTGTTCAGAGATTTTACTTTTCAGTTAAAATTCCTCTGAGAAATAGCACTTTCTAAAACTAACAACATGTTTTTGCAAACACTGCCAGCTTCTAGCAGTGATAAGGCCTAATGTTTGGATTTACTACCAGGGATTGGTATGCAAAGCAAGGTCACTGCTGAATCTTGTGTCTCATGTTGGGGGGTGCAGGGTAAAGGCTGCACCTTCAGGGAGAAGCAGACAGGACAGGTGACCCTAAACTGACCAACTAAAGTATTCCATCCCATATATGTCATATTCTATATATAAACTGTGGATCAGCTCCCCCTTGCTAGATTAATCTCGCAAGGGAGAATATTCTTCCCTTCTGGTCTTCCTCTTCTCCTGCACTTTGGTGATCCATAAGTTCCTGCAATCAGTACCAGGATCCAGCCCCTGAGCCTGACTCATCTGCTGCTAAGGCCTACTGCTGCAGTATCAGTGGTGACACGGCTACCATCAAGGGTGGGTTTGGGTTCAGCATCAGGTTTTGTACATATCTGTATATATTTAATTTATCATTATTATGAAAGTAGTTTTAGTTTTATTTTCCAGTCCAGAAGTCTCTGTCTCCCTTTTATCCCCTTTCCCTTCCCGTGGGGCACAGGGAGGAGGGGGTAACAGAGAACGTCTGTCATCATCCCACGGTTAAATGTTGCTCAAGAAACAAAAGAACATGTTTTATTCATTTAAAAGACAGGAATGTTTTCACAAAGCATCCTTCTGTGTTGGCCAGAAGAAAGAACACAAAGTTCTGGACTCTCATTGTGCTGTGCAAGAACACAGAGATCTCAGAGATGAAAAATCAATCTTTTATTTCTATGCACTTGTGTGCATATATTGGGGAGCAGTTTATCAAATCAAGATCATCTCTCTTACCTTGAATCCTTTTCATTTTCTGCATTCAAACGGTTAGCTTCTTGTGCTTTCTCTGCCATCCAACGTGAGACCAGCTCCTGGTTGTCTTCAGTAGTTTTCCTCAGCTTCTCCTCTAAGGCATTGAAGGTGATCTGGAGAGCATCATATTCATCTTTCAGTGTCTGATTAGCTCGCTCAAGATCTTGCAGTTTGCTACGCAATTCCTGGCACTCTGTTTCCAATTCGGAGATCTTTTGCAAATACTCTGCAATCCTGGAATGGCAACAAAATATACAAAACAATAAGGATCTCCTCTAGGACCTGGGCTATCTTCTTTGTGCTATTTGCACAATGCCTAACAAAGGAATTTCTAGTCCATTGCTAGGACTCCTAGAGAGTGTTATAACACTAATAAATAACCAGAAGTCTGGGTCTTATACCAACCATACAGACGAAATAGTTTCTACTCACTTTGCTTCATTCATCTGCATCTCTTTGTCCTTCTGCTGCATTTGGTTATTCAGATCAATTACGGACTGGGCCAACTAGGGAGAAGAGCAAATTACATTACAAAATGCAAGGATGCCAGCTGGATAACAAACACTGAGCAGCAACCAGCAAGAGTACACATCTATCTAACATGACAAGGTATACATGAAGCATACCCTTCAGGTCTTCCTTTACAGCTTTCTGTACAGATCTGTTCACTGCCCATATCACATCGGTCAGTTAATCAGGGAATCCACTTTCAAAAATGAGTTGGCAAAAAGTTACTGTCCTTTGATATCTCACTCCCCTCAAAAAGCCTCTTTAATAGTCACACCAAACAGAATGCATATCAGGAATATTTTTTTTAAAGTCATGGAAAATATTTAATACAGAAACTAAAAATTGCCAAGTAAACCAACAAATGAGTACTAACAACCAAGCAACAAATCTTTCTGGTACAGCCAAGACAGTTATTACAGAAGACATGTACATACTGTAAAAGTAGGTTTCATGAACAATGTTCCCACAAAGAAAGTTGCTGGTAGGGTCTCTGCAGCGCACAACAAATAGAGCGGCAGAGGCCAACACTAATGAGCTGCTACATCCAGCTCACAGCTACTCAATCAGTGAGCAGCAGCAAGCCCCACAGCATGCAGAGCACAGGCTGCCTGGGGAGAAGACTGAGTTTTAAGAAGAGTACCTGACTGGGTGGATTGCTTATGATAATTGTCTGTGCTTTGACTAGTCAGTGTACACCTCCTGTAGAAAGCTGCCTCCTTTTAGAAAAGCTCAGAATTCCTGACAGTGGAGCTTGTCCACAAGTCTCCAGTGAGCTATGATCAAAGGAGCATGGTATCATTTTCCAGGCTACTCCCACCTTTTCCTTATGAAAGTCTACAATAACACTCAGGTACTAGCTCCTGGACTCATTCAATCCACTGCTATGGTTTTTAAAAACCCAAATGTATCAATGAAGCCTCTACACCTTCCTGTCTTAAAACAAACAAACAAACCCAAAAACCCAAACCAAAACAAAACCCCAAACAGGTAAAACCCTGAAAACTTCCCCAAACCCCGAACGAACAATCAAAACCCCCAAAAACCAACTAGCATTATTTTCCTCTCTTACAGACTCAACTCTCATAGCTTACAGGACTCCTGGGCTCCCTATTGCACCTACATGGCAGAACCAGTACTCCCTTTTCAGTCTAACACCACAGTACTTCCAGCCTTTGTTTGTGCTTGTTTATTTTGTCCACTCTCTTATAGCAGTAGTCTTGCAAAGTGAGACAAATTTAACTACAGAGCCACCTCTTCTCTCATTCATTCAGTCCTTCCAACGTAGAACCAGCTGTCATGCACAGATCTAATGTGGACCAGCTCCCTCCTCCACTAACACAGTCAAAACCCCCAAAATTAAGCTCTTCTTAAAAATCATATTATGCTGACAATGTAAGATCATATGTCCTTGCTATCAGTTTTAAAGACCAACCATCTCAGGTTTATTTTAATCATTAACATGAGGAGTTTAAAAAGGTTGTACATGAAATGTGTTAAAAATGATGATGAATGAGCTTGGTAAAATTAAGTTCATGTTGACAAAAGGCCACCCACATATGGACCATACAGAATGTGAGAAGACTTTCTAACCTCGCCACGTTTCTTATGCAGTTCTGTCAGCTCCTCTTGATGCTTAATCTTCAATTGTGCCAGTTCCTGCAACTGAGCATCATTCCATGTGCCATCATGCCCTGGACTGGAATGTGAGAGAAAGGAAATGTCACAAACCAGAATCCAATAGTTTCTATGCCTTTGACCATTAGTCTCAGGATATTCCGCCCTTGGGTTTTCTACACTACATCAGAGATACAGGTCACTCATAATGAGCTAAACCACAGCTACTTCTCCCATAACACACTTCTCACCAACCAAAACGTCATTATAAGAGGATTCACCTTTTTGTACTTTTCTAAAACAAAATTCAAACTCAAATGAAAGATAACTAGCCTGTGCTTGCTTCTGCATGAAGACAAATGAGTCTTAAAACTATGTTCTCCAAATTTTGGAAGAATTACAAATGTTTTACTACTTCAAATTTGTTTTGAAGGGAGATGGCAGACTTTGAAGATGCTAGGTATCTGAAGAGAGCATAACACAAAACACAGAACCAAAAGCCAGGGAACCAAGAGTATATTATATTCGCAGGACCTTGAGTTTATAGTCCCAGCCATTCCTCCATTGTCTTAACTATGCTCTAGCCTCTTACTGCATAGCAGTTTTGGGGTGTTTATCACTATGACTGCAATATTTATCACCTCTTTGAAAGCAGAAACAAGAATAGAAGTCAGTTTTTCAGGAGCACATACACACATATACATATCACACACAGACTTTAAGAGGTTCACAGCTTTATTTTAAATTACAACTTTTAGAAATAGTAATTTTAATTTCATCACTATTATACCAAACAGAACAAGGTAATTGCAAGCATCTATTTCTGCAGCCATTCTGTGTTGCAACAGTCCATTTGGAAACGGAAGCGGAAAGGTCTCACAATGATATCAGTAATATAATGCTCTTCTCAAAACCAAATAAATATCAAACAAACAACACCTCACTGAACTAATGCTGTACTAGAAGACAAAGCATTTCCAGAAAAAAAGTGTCCAAACAGATAGCAAGTCAAGTCCTGTGGTAATATCCAACATGTCCTATAACTCTGGCCAAGCATAATTCTGTAGCCAGAACTACATACTCTTCCTTTTCCCAGTTGAGGTGCCAGAGCACTGGCACAGACTGCCCAGAGAGGCTGTGGAGTCTCCTTCTCTGGAGGTATTCAAAACTCATCTGGACGTGCTTCTGTGTGACCTGGTCTAGGGAATCCTGCTGTGGCAGGGGGGTTGGACTAGATGATCTTTCAAGGTCCCTTCCAACTCCTAATATTCTGTGATTCCTTGGCCTTAAGGTAAGTAAAAGCATTTTTCCTCAGCTATCTAGGATAAAGGAATTCATTCTGTTTCAAAAAACTGTCATATACTGAGGACAGTATTGGAGCTCAGACGAGTATGTACTTTGAATATGCTAGTTCCATGCATTTCTTCTCAGCCTCATTACTCCAGCCTCATCTCATAAGGACAGGTTTCAACTAGAATCAGATTCCCATAAACAAAAAATGGTTTGAGACAACAGTCATCAAAAAAAGCTTTTGAGATCTTTCACATGGGTGTTTACTCCAGCCTGCTGGCCAACTGTCATTTTGCCTACAATTGGTGTAAAGTCAGGAGGTCATCCTTCTTTACTAGTAATAGTCCAAAACAGCTTCAACTATATGTATTTGTTTTGTATCCCAACTAGACACACACATACAGTTTTGCATTATATAGCAAAAAGAGCCTCAATAGAGGAAGGAACTCCTACAGAAGTAGGAAATCCTGAGCCACTTAGCCCTGCCTTTTCTTTAGTTACACCAAAACCAGAACCCAACATCCCGTATCTGCTGGGATTTACATGCTGACCAGAACACACTACTAGCAAACTAGTTTGCTGTGGTTTCAAATGTCAACAGAATAAGTAAGCAGCATGACACCTGCCTGCAGCACTACAGTAGCATTCCCAGGTTAGAGAGGAAGTTTCCTGAAACAGCCTTGCTAAAAGCAGGCAGAAGACACAATCGACTGACAACAACTGTGATTTTAATTACAGAATCATAGAATCACCAGAGTTCAAAGGGACCTTAAAGATAATCTAGTTCCAACCCCCCTGCCTGGCAGGGACACCTTCCACTAGATCAGGTTGCCCAGAGCCCCATCCAGCCTTGTCTTAAAAGCTTCCAGGGATAGGGCACCCACAACCTCTCTGGGCAACCTGTTCCACTGTCTCACCACCCTCATGGTGAAGAACTTCCTCCTAATATCTAATCTAAATCTACCCTCCTCTAGTTTGCATCCATTCCCCCTAGTCCCATCACTACCCAACATCCTAAAAAGTCCCTCAACAGTTTCCTCGTAAGCCCCCTTCAGATACTGGAAGGCCACAATAAGGTCTCCTTCGAGACTTCTCTTCTCCACACAGAAGAACCCCAGCTCTCTCAGTATGTCCTCCTAGGAGAGGTGCACCGTCTTCTGATCATTCTCGTGGCCCTTCTCTAGACTCGCTCCAGCATGTCCATATCCCTATTGCAATTGGGGCTCCAGAACTGGATGCAATATTCCAGGTGTGCTCTCACTCAAGGGCAGAATAGAGGGGGAGAATCACCTCCCTCGACCTGCTGGCCACGCTCCTCTTGATGCAGCCCAGGATACAGTTGGCCTTCTGGGCTGCAAGNCTCAGTATGTCCTCCTAGGAGAGGTGCACCGTCTTCTGATCATTCTCGTGGCCCTTCTCTAGACTCGCTCCAGCATGTCCATATCCCTATTGCAATTGGGGCTCCAGAACTGGATGCAATATTCCAGGTGTGCTCTCACTCAAGGGCAGAATAGAGGGGGAGAATCACCTCCCTCGACCTGCTGGCCACGCTCCTCTTGATGCAGCCCAGGATACAGTTGGCCTTCTGGGCTGCAAGTGCACACTGCTGGCTCATGTTGAGCTTCTCATCCAACAGCAACCCCAAGTCCCTTTCCTCAGGGCTGCTCTCAAGCCAGTCTTTGCACAGACTACATCACTACTTGGGATTGCCCCGAACCAGACGCAGCACCTTGCACTTGTTCTTGTTGAACTTCATGAGGTTGGCATGGGCCCACCTCTCCAGCCTGTCCAGGTCCCTCTAGATGGCATCCCTCCCCTCCAGCATGTCAACCGTACCACACAACTTGTTGCCATTAGCAAACTTGCTGAGGGAGCTCTCGATGCCACTGTCCATATTGATGACGAAGATGTTGAACAAGACTCGCCCCAGTACTGATCCTGGAGGGACTCCACTTGGACATGGATCCATTGACAGCCACTCTTTGGATGGAGCTGTCGAGCCAGTTCTTTATCCACCGAGTGGTCCATCCATCAAACCCATATTCCAACAGCTTGGAGACCAGGATGTCGTGTGGGACAGTGTCAAAGGCTTTGCTCAGGTCCAGATAAATGATGTCAGTTGCTCTTCCCCTGTCTATTGATGTTGTGACTTTTTCACAGAAGGCCACCAGACTTGTCAGGCATGATTTAGCCTCGGTGAAGCCATGTTGATTATATCCAATCACCTCTTCATTATCCTTCTGCCTCAGCAGTGCCCCCAGGAGGATCTGCTCCATGATCTTACTAGGCACAGAGGTGAGACTGACTGGCCCATAGTTCACCAGATCATCGTTCTTTTTCTTCTTAAAAATTGGGGTTATGTTTCCCCTTTTCCAGTCACTGGGGACTTCACCAGACTGCCATGACTTTTGGAATACAATAGAGAGTGGCTTAGCAACCTCGTCCACCAATTCTCTCAGTACCTGTGGGTGTATCCCGTGAGGTCCCATGGACTTATGAACTTTCAGGTTCTTCAGATGTTCACGAACCTGATCTTCACTTACCACAGGCAGTTCTATCTTCCAGCCCCTGATATTATCTTCTTTGACTTCAGGAGTGTGGTGGAAGCCCTTACCAGTGAAGACTGAGGTGAAGAAGCTGTTTAGAACTTCAGCCTTCTCCGTATCTCCCGTCACCAGTCCTCCCATTTATTTTCTGAGGGGGCCCACACCTTCCCTAGTCTTCCTTTTTCCATTAATATATCTACAGAAATTTTTACTATTCCCCTTCATCTCCCTGGCTAGATTTAATAGCCACTGAGCTTCAGTTTTCCTAACCAGTTTTCTTGCTCTCCAGACAGCTTCCCTGTATGCCCCCCATTCTAGCTGTCCCTTCTTCCACTCCTTGTATAGATTCTTTTTATTAGATAGTGCAACAAGAAGCGTCTTGCTCATCCTGGCAGGTCTCCTAGTATTCTTCCCTGCCTTCCTCTTTGTCGGGATACTTAGCTTCTGGGCATGGACAAGGTGATCCTTGAATACTGACCAGCTGTCCTGGGCCCCCCTTCCCTCTAGGGCATTTTCTCATGGTACTTTGGCCATCAGACCCCGGAAACGATCGAAGTCTGCATGCCTGAAGCCCAGGGTTGTGAGCTTAGAATACATCCTCCTAGATGCCCTAAGGGTCTCGAATTCTAGTGCTTCACCTTTACTGCAGCCAACGTTGTCCCTGAGCCATATGTTGGTCACCAGCCCCTCTCTGTTGGTATGAACAAGGTCCAGCATAGCACCTTTTCTAGTTGGTTCCTCTACTATTCGGAGGAGGAAGTTGTCATTGGTGCACTCCAGGAACATCCTGGATTGCTGGTGCCTTGCTGTACTGTCCCTCTGGCAGCTGTCAGGGTGGTTGAGATCCCCCATGAGGACCAGGGCCTGTGGATGTGAATCCACTCTCTCTGCCTCTGGAGGGCCTCATCTGCTTGGCTCTGCTGGTCAGATGGCCTGTAGCAGACCCCTACTGTAACATCCCCTTCCCCTGTCTTCCCTTTAATCTTAACCCATACACTTTCACCAATTCGTCATCCTTCCCCAGGCAGAGCTCCATTCTTCTTTTCTACGTAGTAACACAGATTGAGAGAAGCTAAGACATTGGCTTCTCCCTGCACTGCAATGCTCATACAACTCTTGAAAATGTTCAGTCTTATCATAACCATTAGAAACTAACAGAAGGTAAACATTATTAGCATTAGAAGGCCAAGCAATTGGAAGCAGAAGCTAACTCTGGTTCTCCTCCATATCCTAAGTTTGTGATAAATTAATTTCTGAGCAAGATTTCTCAGTTTGTTTCATTCTAAGTTACTGTAGCAAGCTAGAAGTTGTTTGTGCAATGGAACAATGGTTTAGGTTACAGTGTGCATGACCAACAGCTGACTGACAGAAAAGGGGTTTTAAATACCTGATCTCATGTCTGCTTTGCATGTCATATTTTTCTGCTTGGAGCTTATCAGCCAGCACTGCATGAAGGTCTGACTTCTCTAGTAGTTTGTTATCTGAAAAGGCGAAAAATTGCCATTAAGAACATAACCAAAAAGCAAAACTAGATTCCCACTCTTTTCTTCTACCAGCTAAGACCTAGTATCTTTAATTACTCTGAAACAACCAAACTGTAAGCCTCCACCACATCAGTGTGCACTACTCTTTGATGCAAGCAGGCTAATGCAGTACAACTTTTGAGAATTTCTAATTAATCCAGATGTTGTATAGGACTGGTCTTATAAAAGCTTATCAGAGACTGCTCAAACGTGTTGCTAACTGCAGTAACAAAAGGAGTTGAAACCCTTTACAGCCTCTCAAATGACGAACAAGGAAAACAGACCTGCCAGAAAACTGGTCACATCCCTCACTGCACAGCCCTGCCAGGTTTTTTGGTTTTTCTCTCCTAACATACAGCACCACCCTGTGAGAGCCTTCAGCGTTAGGTGACCACCCGCGTCCATTTGCTCCTGTCACACCTGAGGCTGGAGAGGGATTGGCAAATAAGCACTGGATAGAAAGCGCTGGCCCCCGAGTAGCTCCACATTTTACAAAAGACTGTGAACACAGTCAATAGCAGTATTGTGCTCAATTCCACAAAAATCTTAGTGGGAATTGTGCAGACAATTTATAGACATTCAATCATTCATTGTCCACAGCACAAACTCGGTTTAGCCTGTGAGGGAACCGAGAGAAACAATTACTTATTTTCCCAATACTGTACAAAGCACGGCTTCTCTCAGTTCTAACAAACATCTCCCAACCAATATTCTGAAATCAACACGAGGCTTCAGGGGGCCTTTACCACCGCGCTTTTCCCACCTTCCGAGTAGGAGCGGGGAAGGCAAGCGTCTCTCGGCCGCGCCGCCACGGACCACTTACACTGCCCGATGATCTCCTCGAAGGCCTGCCGCTGCAGCCGGTCCCGCCGCCGCAGCTCCGCCGCGATGTGCCGCTTCCACGGGGGAAAACCGGCAGCGCGCAGCCCCGACGCCATCTCCGCGGCGCAGCTGGAAGGGGCAGCGAGGGCGAGCACCGCCCAGGCCGCGGCCCGCAGATGGAGGCCGAGGGGAGGGGAAGGAGGAGGAGGGCAGGAGGACCGGGAGGCGGCGGGAGGCCCCTGCCCGATCCGCAGCGGGACGAGCACGACGGCGACGAGCACCCTTTCAGAGCCGGGGTTCGGCTCGAAGCCGACGCCCCACGCCCGCCATGGCGCTGCTGCCGCGCTCTGTCAGGGGCCCTTAGCCCACCGCGGCGCACCGCAATGGCGACAGCGACTGCCCTGCCACTGCCCAGCGCCACCCGCCTGCCCCTAGTGCTGCAAACCCCACCACTCTTGCCCTTACGCCAGGCAACCCCGCGGCGCAACCTCACTGCAAGCGCAAAATCAGCCTCCACCACCAGGCGGGCGACAAGGCACCCTTCTGAGGGTAGAGGACCTCGTGTCGCGTCTTTGCGTTCCGGTGCGTCGGTGCCGCCATCTTGAGAGCGGCGAGCTCCACCATCCAACCCGCGCCGACATTTTAAGAGGTCTTTAACGACTCCTTCAGTGGTTCTTGCGGACGTCTCCTGTTGCCCCTCAGACGGTGGCAGTTGCTGTCAGGAGCGGCTACCGCGCTATAGAAGTGGGGTTGTGTCTCAGGTCCCAGCGGGGAGCGCGGCACCGCCATACCGACCGAAATAAGTACGCACAGCCGCGGTTGGTGAGGCTTATACATCATAGGATCAAATTATATGTGTAAAAACATAAAATTACTTGTAACTGCAACCTTAAATCCTAATTCCATAAATACAGTTACAACCGAGGGATGCACCGTTTCCGCCATTCCCCCGAGGCCGGTAGCGCCCTCTCCAGGGCGCAAACCAGACCCCTCTGCTGTCCCGCCAGCCGCTGCGGACGAGATTGCTTTGTCTTTAGGCAGAGGCCAGGAGTGGTGTCTTAAGGCACTGGACACTTGGGTCCCTCTGAGCTGAACCGAAAGGATGAAGGGGAATGCCTGGAGCCCCAAAAGTGCGGTCGTAACCGAGGTCAGGAAGAAATCCTAGCTTGCACTTTGAAGCCTGAGTAGCTTCCCTTCTTCCCCTGTGCATCTGATGGGGTTAATCTAGGAATCTGAGGAGACTCAGAGAAGTTTATACTATAAACACAACTTATCTTTTCCAACAATCAGCATGGAGAGTGCCAGAGGTTTATTAGGATCTCCTGATACTTAACATTTTTAAAGAGGGGAATGAAAGGACACTGTTTGAGAAAGCATGACTCATAATATACATAAATAGCTTCCCTAAAAGAATAACAAAAGCTTTTGATATTACATCACCTACAGCCAAGAAGCAGTGACACTTTGATGGGGCTTTGGAGAACTAAATGACTGGTGCACTTGTGGTACAGAGGGCATGTGGTTGCTTACCAGCCATGAACCTCCCTAATGCTCATGCAGAATTGCAGATCATTGTATCAGTATAGGCTGGGGACTGAGCTGTTGGAGAGCAGCGAAGGGGAAAGGGACCTGGGGGTTCTGGTAGATGGAAGAATGACCATGACCCAGCAGTGTGCTCTTGTGGCCAGGAGGGTCAATAGTATTCTGGGGTGTATTAGAAGGGGTGTGGTTAGTAGGTCAAGAGAGGTTCTTCTCCACCTTTACTCTACCCTGGGGAGGCCTCATCTGGAATATTGTGTCCAGTTCTGGGCCCCTCAGTTTAAGAAGGATAGGGAACTGCTGGAAAGAGTCCAGAGCAGAGCCACAAAGATTCCTTATGAGGAAAGGCTGAGGGAGCTGGATCTCTTTAGCTTGGAGAAGAGGAGACTAATGAGTGACCTCATTTATGCTTGTAAATATGTGAAGGGTGAGTGTCAGGGGGATGGGGTCAGGCTTTTCTCAGTGAAGCCCAGTAACAAGACAAGAGGCAATGGCTGTAAGCTGAAGCATAGGAGATTCCGTGTGAATACACGTAAGAGTTTTTTTCCCAGTGTGTCAGGGCACTGGAACAGACTGCCCAGAGAGGTTGTGGGGTCTCCTTCTCTGGAGCTGTTCAAAACTCATCCGCATGCGTTTCTGTGTTTCCAACTCTAAGGAATCCTGCTGTGGCAGGGGGGGTTGGACTAGATAATCTTTTGAGGTCCCTTCCAACCCCTAACATTCTGTGATTAGGGTCTTTATTTTTAAAGCAAGATTATTACTATGAACACTAAATAGTTGCTAAAAGCTCTATGGCTAGCAGAGGAGTGATGTACCACATAGCCCAAACACAGAGGGACCTGCAGTACTATTTGTTGAGTGGTCTTTGTAGCCTTTCCACCAAATATCCACCACAAGAGAACTTCCAGAAGGGCATACTGAGCATCAGTTATGAAGCTTTACTGAGCTGGGCAGCTGCTCAGGGAGGGTGGTGGTGAAATGAAGAGTGGTTTGGGGGTTTTTAGATAGGATCACTTTGAAAAATTCCATGGAACACGGTATAAACTACAAGGGCAGCTTTCACTGCACTAGCACATCCTGTCCAGTGTCACAAAGAAACCACACATTCTCTAGCAAATATGATAATCTGTAACAGCTTGCTTCATTGCTTTACATTTAAGCAGCTCAACTTCTTAAGTAATGTGTTAGGTAACAATATTATTGTCATTTAATTTGAAACTGGTTAGGATTCATAAAGCTTTTTTTTTGGGCTGCCAAAATTGTTGTTTTTTTTTTTCTTTTCACTAAATTAATGAAGAAGCAATTATTAATTTGTAACAGAATAATTCACCAGATTATTACTCTGGAGGTCATCATGCTGCTGACAGATTTAATAATGCTTCATGCACTCTGTCTTATCAAGTACACAATACACAAGGTTATGCATGTTCTCTGCAAAACCAATTTGGCCAGGTGTAAGCACACAGCCTACTTTTTATTTCTGCTTATACATCATAAAATCAAATTATGTTTAAAACCATAAAATTTCTAGTAACAGCAACCTTAAATCCTAATTCTGTGGATATAGTTACTGAACTGATGAAGGGTAGTGCTGTAAGAATTTCATCCTTTCAAATCTTCTTCTCTACATCTTAATACTCTGCAGAGAAAGAGGAAACCAAACATGAAGCATTAGAAAAAAGGAGAAGACAAAATTACAGAAATACAGGGATCAGACTCAGTTACTTCTCTCTTCAGGCTTTTACCTTGGTCTCAAAAAATATTTAGTCCCAAAGTCTCTCACTACCTTTGAATTACCAACCACCTGCTTTCTTTCAGCTTCTCCAACAAAAATCCTTCAGCTCATCTTTTAGAGTAGGCTTTCCTCAGTAAAACTGGGAGAGAAAATAATTATCTACAGTTTCTTTCAATGGGGCAGGGAAAAGAATTGGTGTGAGTAGAAATGGCATTGAAAAAAATGTCTCCTCTAGAATGAGATAAATGACTAGAAACACTGTATTTGTTTTACAGTTTACAATAACTGCTAGAGTGTTCCAAGGGAAGGATTTCAATTAGTTGTCATCTGTATATATGTGGATCTTAGAAAAACCACACTCTGTTAAAGATGCCCAGTTTTCTGTAATCTGTTATTTCTGCAGTGGGCAGGATGTCCTGATTTGTTTAACAAGATCTGCTAACAGTGTTTTTTCTACTCCAAAATTCCTTTTTCTTCTTAAATTCAGCTTAAGCTTCTGGCAGTTCTTCCAATATCACATGCCTGCTCCCTGTCATCATCTGTCATCTTGCTCTCTATCAAAAAGAGTTACAAGAACATGATAAAATAGCTCATTCAAACTGAAAGAGGCTTCTTTCTCTTCCTGGAGCACCTTTCTGCTACTACCATCATTAAAATCTAACAATTTGTTCAACATCTTAATTCAGGAATGAAAATTCAAGACTGCTAACAAATCTCATGATTATCTGAAAACTCATTCCACAGTAGAAAAGTACAAAATACCTCCAATGAAAGTGTGTTGTACTCTGCATCCATAGATGTTGAAACTTTGCTTCCCACAGAAAACTTACTGTGGGTTTGGTACTTGTACAGGGAGAAAAAAGGCAAAGAAGAAAATACCCTGTTCAGCAGATACAAGTAGAGGGAAACACAGGGAGACAATTTCAGCTGTTAGCAGCTGCAAAGGAAAAGATACTTGCATCAGGCATGCAAGATTGCATAGAGATGCAGAAAAGGTTGATATAAAAATGTTTTATTGATCTACCTGCCATGAGGAGCACCTGTTCTTTAACAGGTTGATGGGCCAAACACTAGGTGCCTATTGGAGGGATTCATAGTGGAGCAAGGCAAAGGTGCACTATGCTTCTCATTCTTCAATAAAAAGAAAAAGTGCTGGGACAGTTTCTTTCTGCATTCAGGTATACCTACATGTGGGGCCATGACACATTTTCACCAGCTTTCCCAGCACACAAGCTAGTGCAGTCTGTGCAGTCTAGCCATGAGGTTAAGCTCTCAACCACGTGGGGGACAGTGTACCTCTAGATGTATAATCTACCTCCAGGTTACAACAGTTAGTATTTAATTATTTACAAATGAACAGGAAGATGGAGAAGAAGCAATAGCCAAATGTGGTCCAACAGTGCATTGTCAGCCACAAAGTTATATGCTACAGTTCATGTTGAAAAGGATTTCACTGAGTCTTTCTGCATGCCCTTTGCATGACTTCAGCACTCCTGGAAGGTCCTGTCCACTTTGTGAGATCTCTGCTGAGCTTTTGAATCCATTTCTGTTTCTGATGACAAGCTCTACTCTTAACACCTGCAGCAGCTACAGTTTCACATGCAGGTGCTGCAGACTGAAGGCTGCAAGTATGCCAGAGAGCAGGTTTCCAGTTTAAAATTCTCTTGACAGACAGGATGCTGTTCAGCGGTGATAAATGCAAGGTACTGCCTCAGGGAGGAGGAACTGAGTACATGGATGCAGAAAGATCTGTAGGAAAGAACCTGGGGTCTGTATTGGTTCACCAGCTGAATACAAGGCAGCAACAGCATGTTATCAAAAAAAAGGCAAACCTCATCTCAGATATAAACAAAGCTGTTGTCAGCAAGAGACAGGAAACTATCCTTTCTCTTTAGCTGACAAGAGCAAGGCTTCTGGTGCAGACATGGCCAGCTTTAGCCAGAATATTTAGACAAATATGGAGAGTATTGAAGTAGCCTAGAAGGAATGACCAAAATATATATAAGAATTGACCCAGAGGATAGATTTGGGCTGGTGGGAAGAATTAGAATTATTAGAATTATTTACTCTAACGAAGGAAAGGCTGGGGGGAAGCCTGAGAGCAGTGTGCAAAAGTATGCAAAAAAATTAAGCCAATAACCTGATCTGCTTGTTCATGGGGGACAGGACTAGATTAAAAGGGCTTAAAGTCCACCAAGAAAAATGCCCACTGGAGATGAAGAAAGGCTAGTAAGGCTAGTGAGGCTCTGAAACTGAAACACTCCCATGCTGGAGGTATATAACGCCAGTTAAAAACATTCCTTTGTGAAGTTTTCTGTAGCTTACCCTTTGCTGGTATGGTAAAGGGACTCCATGGATCCCTTCAGGGTCCCTTCCAGTCTAATTTTTCAGAGATTCTGTGCTTAGATGGCTGTGTTGGAAATGACACTCAAGTAATGAATTGGCTCCTTGCTCAAAGGTGAGTGGAAGAGTTTCTGATGTGACATTTCTCTCCAGATCTGCTGCAAGGTTGGACTGAAGTCTGCTGCTTTCTGACTTAGAATTGGAAATGTTCTTTTTCTAGGAAGAAGCTGATCACCATTGGCTTTCCCAAGGCTGAGTTAAATTCAAAGCCCATTTTGAAATTAGGCTTTGAGTTAACATTTGAAAAGAGGCAACATTTTCTTCCTGCTTATAAACTGTAATTGTGAAGATGCAAATTGCTGTAAAGTATGGAGCAGACAACATTTCTGTGCTAACTCTTCATCCTTTCCATTGCAAAGGTCTCTTCTGTTGGATTTTCTCTTATTCCACAGTCTCTACTTGCTTTTCTGCAACCTTTCTGCTTGTTGCTGGACCCTGTCTCCTTCATACATTGCCATTCATTCCTTCCTAAGCCCAGCCTCTTCTGTGCCATCTTTATTTGTTATGATATAATCTAATGCTTTATGATATGAGAGGTTAATTTACTCTATATGTAATCTATTTCAGATGTTGGAAAATAATGCAATAAAGAGATTCTAGTAACTGTAATGGGTAGCAGATTACCCTTCCTGGCACAGAATGGTTTAATTTAAATACAGTTACAGAAGCACAGAATAGTTGAGGCTGGATGTGCCTCTGGAGATCGACTAGTCCAACCCCCAAAGATGATCTGTAAATCAAAATAATAAAACAAGATATGGTAATGAACTGAGAACATAAGTTCAGTAAAATTTGGTGATGCATAATGAGATAAAACATCTTATGCATCAGAAAAAATATATCAAATTACAGTAAGTAAAAAGAAATCTCTCTTCTGTGAACCTGGGATTCAGCTGTGGAAGAATTTCTGAGTGACTTCAGAAATACAATCCTAAAATACTCCTTGTTAAAAGCCACATTTGAAACAACATCACACACACACTGTGGAATTAGGAAATCTCTTTTATATTCATGTGAATTTAAACCCAATGTTTGCTTATATATAAATGTAGAAAGAACATCATGCACCTTTACAGCTAAGCACCTTTTATACACTAGCGAGATTTCACACATTAAAATGACTATTTGGATTCTGCACTTGCATAATAAGCCAGCTCTTTCCATAGGTGCTTACAGGAATGCACTGGTGACTGCAGAAGCGAGCCACAGTTCCAGCTGTACTTGGCTTTTGCTTCAGCTGTGCACAGGAAACAGGGAAAGTCATTGACTCCTTCATTAAATATGTCAGCCTCAACAAAACAAGCATCAGGCAGATGCAGCTGACATACTTTATGGACCCAAAGGGTCAATTGCTACTGCAGATCAAGGGAAGCCTTCACCATCACCTGAACTTCCCTAATGCACAGTCCGCCTGCTGCATCTCTAGTTTATGTTATTATCAAGGGATTCAACAAATAAGGGTAGGGATAGAGCAAATTTAGCAAATTATCTTTAGCAAATATTATAGAGGGGAAAGTATAGATTTGTTTCGGGCAGAGATTAGGGAAACTAAAAAGTATTTGGATATTGTACATTTCCAACCAATCTGTTGCCTTTTGGGGTCATTGGTTTAAGAGGTCTCTGGGAATTGCCCTTGGTCAGTTAGCTAGTCCCAACACCCTCAGGTCAATCATGCACAAATAGATGAGCCTTGAAAATGTTTTAAAATTTAGGACCTTTGTCAAGGGAGGGAGGGAATCAATTAGTTTTCGGAAAATACATCTCTTTCATCACAATATGAACTAATTCAATTGTGCTATCACAAGGACTAAAGAAAAATGTGACAATTATTTCAGAAAAACTTCCATTTTAAAAACAGATGGAAGAACAGTGACTAAATTATTTGATTTAAGTTGTGTAGAAAGAGTGTTTGGCCCTAGAAGACCAGAGGTCTAGCAATACAATCTCTAGCAACATCAAAATGATCCCCTTGCTATTTTGGAGTGACTAACTCATGTTCATTCAGGTCTGTTGCCTTTTTCTTTAATTTTTTCTTTTCTTCTACTGTTTTCCCTCCTCCTTGAGCTACTGTCTGTAAGACTCTACTTTTCCCAGGAGGGAAATATATAGCCCTCTACAGCATTTTAGAAAAAGCTTTAACAGAGCCCTCTGACAGTTTTACAGTTGAGAGGACAAGTAAACTTCTGCAATAGATGCATCAGGAGTAGGCAGGAAACATGGTTTTAAAAAGTTCTACATTACATCCTGTAGCTGAACACTTAAAGCATATTTGACAGCTAGGTCTTCATGGAAATAAGTACATTAAGATAGCAGCTATTGGAAGAACTCACAGAATCACAGAATCATTACGGTTGGAAAGGACCCTCAAGATCATCTAGGCCACACCTCGAGTACTGTGTACAGTTTTGGGCACCGCAGTTTAGGAAGGACATGGAGCTACTAGAGAGGGTGCAGAGAAGGGCAACTAAACTAGTCAGGGGTCTGGAAAACAGGCCTTATGAGGAGAGGCTTAGGGAGGTGGGGTTGTTTAGCCTGGAGAAGAGGAGGCTGAGGGGAGACCTTATCGCTCTCTTCAGCTACTTGAAAGGCCATTCTAGGGAGGCGGGTGTTGGCCTCTTCTCCCTTGTGACTAGTGACAGGACTAGAGGGAATGGGCTTAAGCTGAGCCAGGGTAGGTTTAGATTAGATATTAGGAAGAATTTCTTTACTGAAAGAGTGGTTAGATATTGGAATAGGCTGCCCAGGGAGGTGGTGGAGTCACTGTCCCTGGAGGTTTTTAAGAAGAGGATAGATGTGTTTCTTCAGGGGATGATTTAGGGGTAAGAGTAGTGTAGGGCTATCAGTTGGACAACTCAAAGGACCCCAGAAGGTTACAGATAGGTACTACATCTGGAGGAATCAGTCATTTTTCGGATGATTCATACCCTTCACTTCATGTCTTCTACTTGCACTGCCGGTGCTAATTTAATTAGGCAATAACAGAGATTGCAGAAAAATATTCCTGGTTTGGCAAGAGAGAGTCATGGGCCCAGGGACATACGAGAAAGAAGCAGCTTGTGTTCAGTTCTGGTTTTATCTGGTTCAGGACACAGGCAGTAACAACAGTAGACATCATCTTAAAGGCTTTATGACAAAGTAAAACCGAAAGAAAACAAACATAAGCAGAAAGTTTATTTGTTAAATTCAGTTTTATAATATTCAGATCTGGCAAACTCCCACAGTTGGTGTTCTCAGCTCTACCATGTCAAGGTACAACTGGTCTTACTTATAAAGACAAGTATTGCACAGTGTCCCATTCCTTTTTTTGTACCAGCCCATCTCTACCACTCTATGTCTAAGATGCTCACCTGAGAACTTCCTTCTGTAGAGGTCTCAGAAACATTTCCTTTGAACATTTTCCAATTGCAAAAACTGAGGCCACAAGTGATAATCTTGAGCTGGATAAATAATGCATGTTTCAGTACAGGAATAAGCAAGAAGCTATACTTGCTTTATGTCAAGCTTGTATTTTGCAGGCTGTGGGGAGTATACATTCTCCTCTATAGCTTGGGAGGTCAATGAATAAACACTAATACCACAGAAAATCTGAGTTCATCTCAATACTGAGAAGTTAAAACTTTTTGTAGAAAGCCTGCCACTTTTCTACCTCTGAACATACATGAACACACCACAGAATTAGTAGGAACTGATTTAACTCTCCATATTGGACAGAAAGTTCACCTGTTCCAGGAAGGTTTTGCTCTGTGGCCATACAAGTTCTTCCAGAATCTGGAATAGAAACATGAAGTGCTGCCCAGAGCCAGGGAAATTCCTCAGCTATTGAATTAGGGGGTTTACACAGAGAGGGTTCTCTTGCATAAAGAGGAGTGTAAGCTCATGCCTGTCTTGGTGAGTTGTAGGTTAGAGAGCCAAGTGTTTCAGTAATGATGCCTTGAAACTGCAACCTGCATGGCAGAAAACCTGTCTTCTAAAAGATTCCTACCTTACAGATTGTCCTCTTCCATGCATTCTTACAAGCCTATGCTTGGCTTCTTCTGTTCCAGGTGCTAGGCTTTTTAAACCAGCTGCACCCATGAAGGGTCTGTGCACGCAGGCAAATGCATCTTCACTTGCACTGTCGCAGTGGCATTGTGGCAGCTTCCCTGCACTCCTCGGTACCTTTAGTGTTTCTTCTGGGCAGGTACTACTGTCCCTGAGTGAGCTGGTGTAACATCCAACTAAAGCTGAATCATGTGGCAGGTAGTTCTGAATTTTCAGTAAAAGAATGATCAAAGGGATGACTATTTTGTTGTTTTTAAGTACTTCACATGGGAACAAGAGCAATGATTAAGTCACAAACAGACATAGCCCAATTGTAACTATGGCATTAATACTTAACATGAGTATAACAGAAATTAGAACTGTTAACATTTTTCATTCTCAGTCAATGAACAAAAGTGTACAATAAGGTCAATATTTATCTATTAAGAATGGTGCAAAACCAGCCAGACTGTGTCTTTCAAAAGCAGAGTGCTTGTTATGAGACAGGCTGTAAAGATTGCTGTTCATCCCTTCAGGCAGCTATACTCCCAGGCTGCCTATAGACCCTGCCAATTCTCTCATTTCTGCACGTAGTTCTGATATTTCCCTTTGGGTTTTAGAGATACAAACCCACTACCTGCTATTAAAAAAAAAAAAAGAAATAGAAAAGCTACCATGCCAAGGGCCAACCCTCACTTTCTGCATGAATAATGCATCTATGGAGCCTGGGAGCTCACATTAAGGGCAAAGATGGTTCCTCTGACAGTGTGTGACATTAATATCTGCTATTCAAACTTTTTCCCACCCTTCCCAAACCCCTTGCTCCATGGGTAGGGCATGCTTTCGGAGTTGTACCGCTTCAAAATGCTTTCTTTTACATAACTCTTGAACAGAAATTCTATAGCACAAAATAAAAATTCTGCTTTTGTAGAAAGGGAGCTCTTTAAATACACCCCTTCTGTCTCCTAGTCCTTATACCGTACCTTCTTCTTTTTCAAAACACTTAAGAATGCATACCTAACCACCTGCCTCTTAGTAGAAGTACCAAAGTGACACTTCAGAAGAGTAACTTGCATTAAGTATTGTGATCCTGGCTTCTCTTTGTCTGAGCAACACAGGATAAACTTCTCAGCGAGAACGTTTTCATGATCATAGAGAGCAGTAGACCTTCAAAAATAAAAATCCCCGGTCTTATTAGAACCAGACTGGAGGATATCAGTGTGAACAGAGCAGTAATCTCCATCTTTCTTCCCTTCAGGATTCTTCCTAGGGTGCCATCTGCCATGCCGTTTTCACTGTAAAGACAAGAGAAAACAACATCTTGTCTATTGTCAATTCTGAAAGCTTTGATGGAGAGGGAAAAAAAACCCCAAACCCTACAGATTGCTCAGGTGAGCTTTATTTTTCTCCCAAACCAATTTACTAAGACCTCCCCTACTCTTCCTCATCCAGCTCATGATGCTTGGGGGAAAAAAACCCAAACAACAAAACAACAAAAGACCTTCACCAGCCCAGAAAAGTAGATATGTGATTATTTCTGTAAAGGGTTTAGTAACTGGGTTTGGACACTACTATTCTAAGTTGGTAAGTGTTTCCCATAGATAACTACTTGGAAGCAAATCTACTAGCCACTACTGTAGATTTGTACTGGGAGGCAAAGTTTTGATATTCTCAGAACCAATGCAGGATGCACCAAATGAGCAATTACAAAGTAGCTGATTATTTGCATTCCTTTTCTGGCCATCAAGCTTAAACAGTCCAGAAGAAGTTAAAGCTTCATGCAAAACTAAGGTTGTGATTTCAGAACGTGACATCTCCTGCAGCAATATTGCTTTAAGATACTCTTTGCATCCCTTGCTCTGCAAACCCTGCTGGTTTGTGGGACAGTGCTCTGAGCTTGGTTAGGAAATACAGAATGAGAGCACAGTGATTAAGCCAGTACTGCTCTAGCAGTATTCTGCTGTGATGCCATAGGCTAATAAAATTTCCACCCTGCCTTATTCCCGCAATTGACACACCGGTGTAGCTGTCCTGCCAACTGGGCCCTCTTCTGTCCGATGCTTTCCGGAGTGTGGCAGCTCTGAGCTGTCCCGATAGTCTCGGCCCTTGGAGTTCTGCATGTCTAGCACTGCCCGGCTCTTTGAAGGAAGGGGTGGCTTGTTGTGCTGTCCCTGAATGCTTGGGCTGACTTCAGATCTCAATGGCTTGACTAGCTTTTTGAGTGGTGCCGAGTTTTCTAATGAAGTAGTCATCTTCGGTTTGCCTTGAGCCTTTTCAGCTGTATTCTTTTCTTCAGACTGGCTGGAGCAAGTATAGGATCGAAATTGCTGTGTGGCAACCAGGAAAGGTGGTGATAGTTGCTTGCCAGAGGTCTTGCTGCTGTCAGGCTCCTGTGACTTTGTGAGAGGACAGCTCTGATCAGGCAGTGGTGACTGCTCTTTTCTCAAGGCCTTGAGGTAGTCCTGCTCTTTCTTTGATACTGCCTTGCCCTTAGAGCCCATAGAACCATACAGTGGGTTATCAAACATCTCTGGTTTTTCCTGTCCCTCCTCCTGAAACAAAGGCTCTGATGTAATTTTCCCCAGTTCAGGTGACCTACAGTAATCAAAGCAGTGTGAAAAAGAGACTTGTAAAGAGCAGGCAAAAGATACTGGCTGATTTCAAGAGAAAATTAATAGGAAATGAACATGATAAAATTAAACTGTTCAAAGGAGTAACAGAATAACAAACTCAGAGGGAGAGATCAGAATTGTATTGTTTGTACTTCATCTAATCATTATTAACATGACAGCTGAAAGCAGGTATGCATGGCACTATATAAACTCCCTGCTGGATTGCAGTCTTGTCAGAGTGGTATTTGCCTTCTTTTTAAACAAAAATAAGCTACCGAGCCCAATTGTGCCCAGGTGCTTTGAATGCTCTGTGGCATGCCCTAATCTGAATTTAAATATTAATAAGAATCCTCAGATATGGCAGAGAGGATTGAAATGACTGTCTGGACAGTTAATGCTCACATCACACTGCAGCATTTTACAACTAGGTCAATCTCCTTTTGCTACCAATGTCACATGGTATTCTTAGGGAAAGGATAAAACTCCTTAGTGCACTCAAATACACAATATATAAGTAATAACTATATACTGTAGGGTGGGGCAATCATTGTGTATTCCCAGCTGAGCCTTTTGAATTGAGGCACAGGCAGCACAGCTGTACAACGGGACAAGGAAAATTTCATGGGTTTTGAATGTCTTGACCTGATTTGCCAAGGCTTTAATGTGGAAAACAGCCACAACACTTAAAAGATCATCTACAATATCACTGAACAGAGTGGAATAGGGGTGAGTGGCACATGTTCTTTGGGTATCTTCAAATGAGTTGTGTTCCTTGCTTCCAGTTAGTTACTCTTCCAGGAGTAAAGAACTGAGAGCATGATGAAGCATTGTTAGGTACATAACAGATTGAGGCAGTGCTTGCAGCTCTGACTTCTGCTAGTTCTGGCTTATAGAGTGCCACATACACTTACCAGTGAACTCTAGCCCAGACTCAGAAAGCAGCTGTCATTATGAAAAAGAGGTCTGGGACAAGAACACTGATGATGTACATACACTAGGGTGGAGTAGCCTCATCAGTTTACTAAGTTGGGTACTGGCATGATATTTTCAATTGCTCAATAGAAATTCTGCATCAAGACTTGTGTTAGATGCAACACATAGATGCTAACCTCTACAGCAAGCAGGACACTCGTATAGTAGTGTAAGTAACAATCCAGTTAAACTGTTCACATACAACATTCCCATTCAGTGGAAAGGTCTATCCCATACTTTTCCTTTTTGTTACTACAGTAAACTCATTTTTTTCTCTTCTCTTAGCAGAGAATTAAACTTATATGTATATTTTTGGCTTTCCTTTCACAAAAGTCTCAGGAACTACAATACTGGTTTTCTTTGAGTATGTGACACCTGCGCTTGTGACCTTAACTTATCTTTTCTAGTTCTAGAGATAAAAGACTGAA
Organism: Galbula dea; assembly: GCA_013399015.1. Taxonomy (NCBI): domain Eukaryota; kingdom Metazoa; phylum Chordata; class Aves; order Piciformes; family Galbulidae; genus Galbula; species Galbula dea. The sequence goes on from VWZX01002139.1 coordinate 49,490, forward strand.
AGACAATGTTGCACCTTGAACTCTCTGTACAGATAATGAAACAGTGACTGTGTGGCATGACAGGAGAGAGGGGGAAAGTCTCAGTGCAAAACTCAAAAGACTCACAGGTACTCCTGAGTCCGACTAGAGATGCTTCTGTTTACTGTAGGCTGGAGGGACGTTTTTGGAGATAGAGGTGACAAGGCAGGTGATGTGGAGGATGACTGACTCTGTCTTATTACAGAAGTAGCCTCTTTGGGCTGCTGCTCATAGCTCCTGTGAGAAGGTGGCGGATCTGGTGAAGGTATCTGCTTAAGCTGGCTGGTTGCAGAGGGTTGCTGCGAGATAGCAGTCATCCCTAGGTAGTTGGGATTGCTGATGTCTGTGGGTGTGGAGCTGCTGAAAAAAGAAATACTGTTGGGAAGATACATGAACAAATACATTTTTTGTTGTCTCCCTGACAGCTACAAAAGAGTAAGTGCCCACTAATGCTTAGGTTCAATACCACCTACTTATTTTTTTTTAATTCTCTTCCTGCCCCCCACCCTTACTGTTGCTTCAGAATCAGAGAGTAAGTGAGAGTCCTGTCAGTGCCTCTCTCCTCTGGGTCACTGGAGAGGAAGCAGCTGGGTCAAGGCCACCTCCCCTGGCCCCAGATAGTTCCTCTGGCTGTGGCAGAAGCTTCCACCTCCAGGCTACAGAGACCACTCAGCTTCTGCAGCCACACATAGAGGCTTTTACAAGTTTCTGGGCCCAGCAGTTCAGCTGGCAGCTGCAGCAGAACAGTTCCAAGCAAGAGGCAAATTGCAGCACTGAACAGCATTTCACAGCATAGGAATATGCTGCTGGAACAACAGGAGAGACATTCGGCCTCCTGTATGTAGGTGTACTTGTATAGACTAGCAGGTAGAAGGCAGGAAGCTGCCTGCAAAGAAATGCACCTGTGAAAGTAGAGTGAAAGGACAGACTTGTTCAGGAGAGTCCTATGACTCTTAGAAAGGATAAAACAGGCAGTTTGAGCATAGCTTTCCACCTTAACCTGGCAGAGGCAAAATAGCAATATTACCGTAACATATCATCCTTTCCTGGGTTATCTGGGGAAGAGGTAGCACTGCCCCAGTAGCGAGCAATGGCTGCTGCCTCTCTGGCCATCAGATGAGTAGATTTTGACTTTCTGTTGGAAAAAAAAAGGGTCCTTTTTAAATGGAGTGCAGACCCAGTATGACAAATGCATTCTCAGCTTTTGAAACTTTGGGCACAGAATCATTGACCAGGCTTCATCAGAGAGCCACAATGGTAGCTTCTCAGTGTGTATGATGCCTGTTAATACTGCTCCCACAGCAAGCCCAGTTTTGTGTTTATAGAACCAGCTAGTTTTCTGTAACTGACTTCTCACTTGCCCTTTACCTGTTAGTCTGATCCCAGTCTTTGCTAGGGTCTAAGTTGTTGGTGTTCTTTGGTTTCTGCCCAACAATTTCATCACGTTCAATCTTGACAAAATCTGAAGGAAAGAAAAGGTACAGAGCAGTGTTATGGCAGCTTCAGAGTCTCATTCTCTAAGTTTTCTATGTTACTGCTTGTATTATAAGGCATCTCTCTTTGTCTATTGGTATGACAGTGAGACAGTTTTAAACAGTTGTTGCAATTATGTTTTCAACTGCTAACTAATACATATCATGTTTTGCTGACCCAGGAAAAGGTGTGTCTTTTGAATTACAAAGTTTGTGATCCCTCAGACAGTCATATACATGCCATTTTACCATTGACAATAATAGTAAATATCATGAGGTTGCTTTTGTTCTCTGAAAAAGAAAAACAGGTATCAAGGTGAAAGCAAACAAAGTTCATGATCTTTTAGCTGAGGAACTGCTCCTTGAGAGCCTCGCATACTCTTTGCAGATGTTCTCCAGAGTGACTGGAGCAGGAAAAACTTTGGCACTGTGTCATGTAGCCACTGCAAGTGGAAAAAAGGTATTGCCATTCAATAAAATCGGTATCAGTGACAGACAGGGGGCTCTCTCAGTCTGTTGAATTTACTTGAACAATGAAAAAGAAAAACCCGAGTGGAATTGCTGTGTCTTTCTTAAAAAATACAGGTATACTCCTGAGAACTAAAAATACAGCCTTGGACTTCAGTAGGGCCAACTTTGATCTTTTCAAGAAATTGCTAGGAGAAATCTCATGGGAGAGGGTACTAGAAGATAAAGGGGCCCAAGATAGATGATTAACATTCAAGGACCACTTATTCCAAGCTGAAGATCAGAGCATCCCAACATGTAGAAAATCGAGAAAGGGAGTCAGGGGAATCCTGCTCTGGCAGGGGTGTTGGGCTAGATGACCTTTTGAGATCCATTCCAGCTCCTAACATTCTGTGATTCAATGATACACCTCCTTGCAGTCAGAATCAAAAGCTCTTTCCTCTTTGGAACTGATAGCACTGTAAGGATAATTTTCATTTCCTCAACAGTTATCAGAAATCTTCTGAGATTGCTATTATCCAGAAAGAGCATTGCAGAGATCATAGAATTGTCAGAGTTGCAGGGATCTTAAAGACCATATAGTCCCAACCCCCCTGCCTGGCAGGGACACCTTCCACTAGATCAGGTTGCCCAGAGCCTTGTCTTAAAAGCTTCCAGGGATAGGGCACCCACAACCTCTCTGGGCAACCTGTTCCACTGTCTCACCACCCTCATGGTGAAGAACTTCCTCCTAATATCTAATCTAAATCTACCCTCCTCCAGTTTGCATCCATTCCCCCTAGTCCTATCACTACCCAACATCCTAAAAAGTCCCTCAACAGTTTTCTCGTAAGCCCCCTTCAGATACTGGAAGGCCACAATAAGGTCTCCTTCGAGACTTCTCTTCTCCACACTGAACAAAACCCTCTCATACTGTCCTCCTAGGAGAGGTGAACCAGTCCTCTGATCATTCTTGTGGCTCTTCTCTGGACTCGCTCCAGCATGTCCATATCCCTATTGTAACTGGGGCTCCAAAACTGGACGCAGTATTCCAGGTGGTGTCTCACAAGAGCAGCGTAGAGGGGGAGAAAAATTTCCCTCGACCTGCTGGCCATGCTCCTCTTGATGCAGCCCAGGATGCGGTTGGCCCTCTGGGCTGCAAGTGCACACTGCCGGCTCATGTTGAGCTTCTCATCCAACAGCACCCCCAAGTCCCTTTCCTCAGGGCTGCTCTCAAG